>BMAO01035467.1:0-57228 GCA_019973975.1 Trichonephila clavata | reverse complement strand
AACGGGATCAGTATTGAAATAAGGAGAAAAAATTCTTTGCCCGCGTTTTTCATGTAACCCGTAATCGGGACGAAATTGATATCCCGCTGAAATCGCGGGAACTGTACGCGGAGGGTTAAACGAAGAGACCAAATTAATAGGATTTTTATTAACCCTTTACCATTATGATTTACTGCATTTTTTTTCATGCAATATTTTTTGAATCACTGCATTGAAAATTAAGGGATATACATAAATAAAACATTCAACTTTAGGAAATTTAATTCCGTTCGAGCTAATTAATTAAATTGGTACTTTAAAGTTTTGTCAGATCACAAAGGTCTCAAATATTCTCATAGTACGAAAAAAAACCGAATGACTTTTTAACTCTTAAAAATTCTAAATAACGAGAGAACACTAATATTTTACAAAACAAAACATTTATTTTTAAAGATTATTAAATTTTTAAAATTATTTACTTTTTTTACACATAAATAGAATTTGACAACATTCAAAGAAACAGTTTTTCTTTTCATTAACACACAAAAATTCATTACACTTTGAGCATTTTGAGTGAGGTTCCGTTTAAATGTTTTTTAAAGCACTATGTCCTAGGGTAGGAAATGCTGTATTTTCTTAACATGAACTACTGCACGAGTCCTGTTCAATTTCTTGATCGTTACCTTAAGAATCTAACGAAAATTCCTGCAGATTACTTACTGGGACTGCTTCATCTGAAAAATCATCTGTTTGTACATCCCTGATTCCAAATGTTAGGTTCTGTAATAAATCTCTCCAAAAGCCTCTTGAACACTAAGCTTCGTATTTCCAGACATTCAAAGAAAAGGAAATAATAATAATAATAATAATAATAATAATAATTGCAGTTTGAAAATCTCCAATTATTGTTAAATCTCAGTTACACATAAATAAATTAAAATGTTGTTAATTTTTTAAATAAGAATAGATATTTCATCTAATTGTGTGACAAAAAACACATACACACACACACACAAACAAGCTCAGCTTCAAAGTTTAAAATTTTTTGAAAGCGTTAAAATGAAACAATAAAAATACAAAATAAAGGTTAAGCTGGAAAGAAATGCCAGAAAAAGCGTAAGTCTGAAGAGGCGCATATCAGAAGGTCAAAACCCGCGACCTATGGGTTCGCAGCCAAATAACATGATCACTAGACTAAAGTGTTCACCACTGTCCGGAGGCTGTTATAGGTTTATGTAGATCAGTGATTCCCAAAGTGGTCTATATAGACCCCCAGGGGTCTATGACGACCTCCAAGGGGTCCAGGTTTGCAAAAAAAAATTTGGGTGTCCATGAGGTGTAAATGGGGATCTATACTACTGTGACTCTTATTAAACCAGATCGTGACTTTAATTCTAAAAGAAAATTAAATCAAATGGAAACCAGACGTACCTATATATATATTTAACCGATTAATTTACTAAATTTAATGAGGTTAATTTGCAGTTGCAAGGAGACAGTGTAAATTTTATTAAAACAAAGTTCTCATTTCAGTGTTTCTTGTAAGAATTAAGCTAAAGGAGTATAATATTGGACGTCGCGAATTTTCCATGTTTCTTAATTGCCACAGAAAATCTGCCAGAAGAAAGACGTTTTAACCTACATTCAACGTTTAAATGTCCATTTTTTTAGATTTTGAAATAAAGTTTGATAATGCTTTGACTATGGTAATATCACAGTCGGCAATCAATTCATATGGTCACATTGAACAAAAAAATGTCAAATTACAAGAATTAGGCACTAACGAAGATTCTAAAATAAAGTTCAGAAACGGATGTCAGCAATTTTGGCTTTAGTAAGATAACCTGCTATTTATCCCAAAATTATAGAATATCTTGAGAAAGTTTGTCATTGTGCTTTTCAAATTGAGGAGTTTCAGCACGTTTTCCAAACTCCAAAACAAAGAAAGAAGGAAAGACTGGACACTATTAACCGAGGAGATATTTAGGGTTAAATCTAACGAGACTGATACGAAATATTGAAAATTTATTATTGAATCTCCAGATTCCTCCCCCTCCTTCTAAAAGCATATGTGTGTTGCTCAGTTAATTTATGTAACAATTATTTTATGCATTAATTAAATTTTCATTTAATTAATTAAAATGTTTTTTAAGTTTTAAACACTGGACTACAGCTAAAAATTTTAATCTTTTAAAGTAAGAGGCTCTATACCAGCTGTCAAAATCACGTTTAAGTTGATGAGTTTGCAAAAATTTAATAGTAGGTAAGTAGGGGGTCTATCTAAAACTGAAAAACCTAGCAAGGGGTCTATGAGGCAAAAAAGTTTGGGAACCTCTGATGTAGATGATACTGCTACAAGTCTGCACTATAATGAGGACTCTACAGCACAACAAAAAACAACAATAAGCCATATGGATGGAAAAAAAACTAAGTTCTTGCTCTAACATCCAGTGTACTGTCAATGCTGAAGGTACCACAAGTACCACATGTGGTACGGTAGTTAAGTGGATTGCTGTGCCATTGGGCTGGGTTTGAATCTCGGAGAAGGCACGGATGTTTGTAAATGTATTGTAGTGGTACCATCTATGTAACCCAGTAACAGCCTCCGGACTAAGGTGATCAGTTTGGTCTAGTGGTTAAGTTTCTCGGCTTCAGATACGAAGGTCGTGGGTTTAGTCCTTCCGGATAAGTGCACCACTTCATTGGTGACCCTGGCCGAATTCAGAAAAAGGCAACCTTCTGAACTGTCGTGGGCCATCTAACCGCAAAAAAGAGCAACCAAAAAAACCCTCTAGACTCACTTGACACAACTCCTCCAATTAACGACAACAACTGCTCACGCAGCACACTCGCCATAACTACATCGTTCGTTCGCCTATCCACTGATTCATTGGTGGGAGAGTGTGTAGCGGTATCATCTATATAAGTCCGTAACAGCCTCCGAATTGAAGTGATCATTTTGGTCCAGCGGTATGTCACGTGCTTATGAAACCAAAGGTACCGGGTTCTGTCCCTCCGGATGCACGCCAATTCAGTATAATGCCTTCTCGCGGCTAACGACTGGCATTCTTCCTAGTGCTATGAATTTCTTGATCCTCTATCTGACATCGTCAGACAGCTGGAGTCTTCAACACAATCATTCTACATGATGATAGTTTTTGCGTTCGCATGTGGAATCTGAACTTGAGACAAGCACACAAACTCTCTACGCAATGCTTTTAAGGGGATCAAAATCTCTAAGACGAACAAAATACACATTTAATAAGTATTGTAAACAATAATTTCGGATATACTTTTTCTCTACAGGAAACTTATTCTTTTTTTATCTTTAAAATGGGAAAAATGTAAGTTAGTGTAAAATATATTGGACATTATTTCCGAATTTGCGTAAGATTCTGTGATTTACCCTGCCACATTTCGGAATTTTTTTTCATTTTCGACTTTATTAATTTTTTGTTTTTGTTTGACCAAAGTTTAGATATTAAAGATACTTCAAAATTGTTGTAAAGATACTTCAAAAAAGTTGAATATGCTGTTTCATTGTTTGATTCATATCAAACATTTATTGTTTTAAAATGGCAACACTTAGATTAACATCAATTTCGTGATTCAAGAACTTTGTTATAAGTTGTCTTTGGGATTTATTATATTAGTAATTATGGTGAGTATTAATATACATTTTTTTATTTTAATATTTTATTTTTATTGTCTTTTATTTATTTCCGAGTTAAATTTTCATGTAACTAATGTTAATTGTCAGGTTTTTACATAGTTTTTAGCACGTGGGCCGGTCTCTTGTTATATGACTTTTCTGTATCAAATCGCCGAAATATTCTTTAAAAAAAGTTAAACTCATTTCTTCCTGTTTTGATAGAAATTTAATTTTTTATAGTTATAATTTTTTCGTGAGTTTTGTTCTCCTCCCACACTTAAGAATCGGAGAGATTTCATAATTTATATTTTGTTATTCACAGATGTCAACTTAAAACCTAATTTTATATATATTTAATGTTAGTTGTTAATAGCCATTTGCTCAAAACTCTTCTCACACATAAATGTTTCTCATACTTCAATAACTTTTATTACATTAGTTATCAAACCGATCTTTAAATGGATTTTTATTTGGAGAGTGAGCAGGGAAAGAACTGTATGTATTTTGTAATGCTTTAAGGTATTGCTGTTTACTAGTTCATATAATTTTTTGTAAAAGGATGTTACAAAATCCAGTTTCCATTTCATGGTTTTAATTTTTTTGATAAGTTAAAAAATCTGGCACATGCTCTTAATTTAGGCAAAAGCCTTAAAACTTGTGAAAATTTAAAAGTTCCTTAAATTCATTTTTAATTTTGTCACTGGAATAAAAATAACTATGTTCAGAAACAGTTGTAAGCATTCAGTACCACCAAAGTTTAGTATAGTCTTGAGTAAAATTCATTATATCTTCATTATTGATAAGTTTAATTTGAATAGATTATTTGGTTGGATTGCTTAATGCTTATATTAACAAGAATGCTTATATTTCATTTTTTACTGCATCCGCTTATAGTAATGCCTTTAAAAAAGGTCTACCTATGTATTGCATATGAATTCAACAATAATTTAAGTCGAACTATGGTATGTAGGGTACTATCATATTTATATCGCTGCAGCCAAATGTGCGCCACTTGAATTGGGCCATTTTTCACTGAAAAGAGACTGCATGTGATTATTATTTCAAATAAAACACTTAATAATCTTTGGTACTTACATATTATCACAACCTACTGGTGACATTATATGAAATGAAACACCTGGTTGCCAATTCAGCTTGTACGATACATAGGAAATTGGGTCTGCCAACTTGGCAAGTTATTAATTGAGTTGGTGATTGTTACAATAATACGTAAGTACAGAATCTTTTTGTTTTGATATTGTAGTACGATTTGCATGGTGCAAATTTTGCTATAATGAAGCTGATACAAGATACCATATATATGTGACAAAATCTGGTTGCTCATTGAATATAAAAAGCAATGATAGTTTTTATCCTTGATGACAAAAAAAAATTCCAAAAGCTGTCATTTTTTTTTTTATGTACTTAAATTTATATCATGTAGCAGTTCACAATTATAGTCAAAAACTTTGTGGCTAGAAATGTTCAAATTGAGCTGTATGATTAAGATTTATTTCCAGTAAAAAAAAGACCTTTCATATAGAGAAAAAAAGGAATAGTATGTTACAGAAGAATGCTCCTATATGTGCGAAAGATTAGTGAGGGAAATACAAATTGAGTGTTTTTCTCATCACTTTGATCTTGGATACAAAATCATAAGAACCAATAGCTTCAATTTTCTAGTCAGCTATGATGTAAATTCTAAGTCATTATCCGTAATGCAATATATTGCATTAATTTGATAAAAATAAATTAGATTGAAAATGTCATTTCTTTTCTAAATAGTTGTAGTGTCTAAACTTGACAGTGACATGTTATATCATATAATTTGTTTAAAAAATCCTAATAATTCCAAAACTAATTTGGTATTATTACTCGTGTATTTTTGCTTATAAAATAAAAATTGATAATTATTGAAACTGAAGCTAAAAGTTAAGTTCTAGGAATGTAAAATATATGGAAAAAACATGCGAAAAGAAAGATATGAAGGAACATTTTTATCTAAAATGATTTTGGGAATTTTATATAATTAAAGACAATTTTCTTTTTCATGTTGTGTAATTTTTGTTTTTTAGTACCGTAGTCTTTTTTAGTTATATTAATTTTTTCTGTGTATAGTGGGGAATTAAAAATTTAATTTCATTGTAAAGTCATTACTTTTCAGTGTCTCTAGCTATTTACAAACAAACATTGAAAACCGGGTACTTTTCCGTTTTGCCAGCGCAAGTGATAAAGTTGCCAAAAATGATGCAACATACGTCAAACGGAATATTCCCGCTGACAACTTTTTACCACTATATTTTAAAAACAAGTGGTAGTCTTTTCTTATGAGTAACATCTTTATAATACATTAAAAATAAATGAAAAACCATTGAACTTAAATTTGTCAACATTTTTTGTATGTGTTGTTGCCAATAAAATGTGCTGGACAAGATTTGTGCAGGTGAAATGGAAAGTTACTGAAAAATGCAAGATCATCTGAAATAAAGGCACAGATGTTAAACTGTCTTCTTTTTGACTTTTGACTGGGATGTATCCCTTTGACAGCCTTGTTATGTTAAAGTTTTAAGATTTAGGTTTCAGGTTCTTTTTTGATTATTTATCCTTACCTCGTCTCAATAAAAGGCAATATTGCATTTGTTCTAAAATTAGATTAATATCTCTAGTCTTAATTTTTAACTATCAATGAATTATTATACCTGACTATTCAGATTAGTGTAGTAATACAAGTGTTCATGCTTCTGCTTATTTTTGCATGTTGGCACCAGTGGTGTGTTGCATTTTTGCGTGTCAATTGTATAAATATTAAATGACTAAGCCTTTTACTAACTTCAACCTTTCTTTGTAAAACTTTGCCTATAATTCTTATAATTTTTATAAATTGCATCTAAACGTATTCTCATTGCTTCTATTTTTAATGTTTAAAAAACTGGAACTATTGCATTAAGATAAAAAAAAAACTTAGTTTCTATGACTTTTCAAAATTTTATGGATTTAATTAAATAGACTATTGTATACCTTTTCAAGGAATTTATCAATTTTTAACCATTTCTTTTCTACCTAAATATATTATATATGCAATTTTTTCAAATTTTTTTTTTTTTAATTCTGTTAACTTGTGTGTTTTTTTAAGTATTGGTTTGTTTATTCAAGGAACAATATATATTAATGTAAACTTCTTACTTGATATATTCAGAAATGACTTTATTATCTTAATTTGTATTTTCTAATAATTTTTTATCCCCTTCATACCTGTTAATTCTTTAATAAAACTATAATACTATAAAATGTATTGTTATTCTTCAAACATTTTCATTCTTTTTTGTCTAAATCATAGCAGTAAATAAAATTGTTTAGTGTACAATATGTAAATTTATTTTGTCAATTGAAAATTTTTAATAATATAAGGATCACACTTCGGTTAATTTTAGGCAGCAGCAGCATCTCTTAATCCTGTTCACATTCTAAAAGGTGATGCCGAAGAAGAAAGGAGGGAAGATGCAAGATTATCATGTATTTTTGGATCAATTGCTATTGGTGATTTACTGAAATCCACTTTAGGTCCTAAAGGAATGGTAAGAAAATGTGCATTCAATTTTGCTTGAAATCGAATGCCTTTTTTTACAATGCTTTTATTGCTCTTAAAAAATCATTTTTTACAAAACTAATGTAAAAAGGTAAACAAAACTTTTTTTAAAAAATCTGTAGGGAATTGGTTTATAAAACAAACTCAAATTTCTTTAAATATCAAATTATTTAATTTTTTCATTACAAACTGAAGTCACTCAGAAAATAATATTGAATAGTATATTATTGCTCAGTTTATATTAACACTGTTACTCATTTCACTTAACCTACTGTTTAGTTGCTATCATTGGACTACCTATGGCATGTCAGCAGTGTTAAACTGTTCTTTCAATATTATAATTATGCATAAATTTTATTTTATAAAATAAGTATCTTAGGGTTTATAAATAGGCTAAATTCATGCTGATTACATGATAAATGCAATTGTGTGTTCTCAATTGAATATAAAGTTGACATGATGTATACTTGTTCTACTTATAAAAATTAGATAAAATGTCAAATCTGATAATTTGGCAAAATTATTCTCATATTGAGATTCTTCAAAAAAGTTTCAAAACAAAAGAAAATTCAATACTTGCATATTATCACAACCTATTGGTGACATATGAAACGAAGCACATGATTGCCAGTTCAGCCCATATGACACATGCGAAATTGGGGTTACCAACTTGGCGAGTTATCTCGAATGTTGGCGATTGTTGCGATAATACATAAGTACCTAAAATTCTTATTTTATATGTGTACTTTTAAATCAAATGAATTTTTTTCACTTAGATTTGTTTTTATTCTTGACAAATATGTACTTTTTAAAAGAAAGTTTCTGTAAAAAAGCAAAAATTGGTTGCATGAAGTGCATGAACTGATTGGTTAGAAAACAAGATTATATTTATCATGTGACTATGATGTCACATGAATTTAGCCCTATATAAAACTTTCTTTTTAAATTGTAATTGATGTAAGTAAGGCAGATTTGATAAAAGGTATTGAAAGACAGGTTTAAATTTTGTATTACTTTTCCTTTTTCACTAAGTCAAATATAAAAATGACCAATTGTCCTTTAAGATAAAACCTTAATGTTTTCTCAGGCATTTAAAAAATTGTTTTGCTGAAAGAATGTTATTAAAAATATTCTAGATATTGAAAAATGTGTTAGCAGAAAAAGTTAACTATATAAATTAGGAGAATCTAAATTTTTCATTCATCACTAAATTTACGTTTTTGCCTGGATTTTTATTTCATTTTTTTAAAAAAAAATTATATATGTTAAATAATTTATTGGATTATGGCTAGATATATTTTTTTCATCCTTTTGTTTAAATATAACAAGTTTAGATTGATTTTTTACTGTATTATGTATATTTTGAAACACACCTTGAAATATTTCTTTTAATTTAATTTGGAATACATATTGACCAACATTTTTAATGTATAGAATATCTAATCTTTTCTCAAAACCTTTTCTACCATAAAATTTCTTATTTCCAAAACAAAACTTTTTATATCTAATGTTAACTTGTATAAGTATATTAAAAAGTGATGTAATTATATTGACATGTAGCATTTGTAATAATAAACAGATTTATTCTTTTTATAAAAATATTTTTCATTGTCCTTTAGATTTTTAAAATGTGCACAGTTATATTGGTATACATAAGCAAACACTTTTTTGTAACTTTTAAAAGCACCCATACCAAGAAATTTTTTCTATATTTTTACTTTAAATTTACAACTTTATTTATAGTTCATGAAACTTGCATTTCAATAATTATTATTGCAAGGAAAGCAGGAGTATTCTCATATGTAATAATTTGCTTACTTTTACATCTTTTCACAAAACCAGTGTAGATTTTAAGATGCAACTCTTGTGCTACATTTAAATGTTTACTTCTTTGGGATATATAACCATAGCCAAGTGATCTTAATCACGAATGACTGGAGATTCTGTAGAGTCATTAAGTCGTGGTGGGGTTGTTGTATGTTAAATTTGTTGAGGCTCAAACTTGGTATTGAGTGGAAGTTTGGAGAGAATGCTTTGAGCTCAAGTATTATTTTCATCGCCTGATTGTAGTTTAAAATTGCGAGTCCTTTGTCATTAGTCCTTGTGTTGTTCCAAAGTGCAATATTAATAAAACGTCCTTGTGAAAATGCATCTTAGTTTAAATTATTTAGTTACTACAAATGTCATTTAATTTTTTTAGGATAAAATATTAGTATCTGACTCTAGAAGGACATCTGGTTCAGTTGAATTAACTAATGATGGAGCGACAATTTTAAGAAGTATTGGTGTTGATAATCCAGCTGCAAAAATCCTTGTTGGTATGTCATTTATTCCAATTCTTGATTGTAAATGCTTATAATATTTATTTAAAGGGGAAAATATAGGAAGTTATTAAGTTCTTCCTTAAGTTCTGTTTTGAATCTTATATCTAAATCTTAAGTTTTTATTTTTACTGTATGCGTACAGGTTGAAATTCAGCATATCCTCAGTGTTTTCATGTTTTAAAATGTATTAGGAATTCTCATCTTCAATTATGAATTTTAAAATATGAAATTGTTTATGTCCTGGTTCGGTTTTGACAAATTTAAAAAAATTATATTGGAAAGATTCTCAGAGATTTGATAAAAATAAATCAAAATTTCAAAATCTTATACCAAGAATATCTTTCAAGTGTAAGAACTGTTTTAATGACCATGTTTTTTAAAATAGTTTTTAAATTTTAAAGCTATATTAAAAAATTAAAATTTTGTTTAGTAAAATATGCTTGTTTTAATGTCCAAATACCTATTTATAAGTTATAAAATACTCATAAATTAAAAATTTTGAAATAGTTTTGAGGCATCAGTGATTTAATGAATAGCGTAATTTAAATGAATTCATGCATAATGATATTTATCATTTTAATTTCAATTCTGTTTAGTTTTTAGCTCATCAAGTCTTGGATAACTGTATTTAAAAAATATTGAATTGCTACAATTTATTTTTTTACATTTAAATGTTATTTGACAAAATGTAACTTCCTCATAAATTTTCATCAGTGAAATGCTTTTTTACTAAAATAAACATTTTACATGATTCAACGATTTAACTTATTTTTTCTTCTAATTTTTAAAAAATATCAAACCATAAATCAGTGCTTTATTATGTGCTTGAGACTGCAATGCATAGGATAATTTTGAAAAGCTTAAAAGCTGTTTAAACTGTATTTCATGCTTCTATATTTTACATTAAAAAACAGATTTTGAGAAAAGATAATTTGATTTTGATTATTAAGTTAGCACAAAGAGATGGTGTAAAATTCCTCTTAGTCATGTTATTCTTTTTCATTCATTTGCAATAGGATTATAAATAAGCATGTGTGAAATATGTGGAAAAAATGCATTTCTGTTAAGACATTTTAATGTTTATTTCAAGTAAAGTGCTTATATATATAGACTTTCTGTTTTTTGTTCTTTTTGAGTATTCTTAACTTCAATTCTATGTTTATAGAAACAAATTTTCTGGCTTTAGAAAGCCAAAAAATGTGTATTATTAAAAATTTATCATATTTATATATTCAGATAACTTAACAAATTATGTATTTTTTTAAAGAAAATTATAAAAATCTTTTTTCAAATTGCATGGCAGTTTAATCCTTTAATTTAAACATAGATATACTGATTGCAATGAAAAGGTTAAATTCTTTTAATTTATGAGATGGGTTTAAAGTGTAACCAGCCTGTATTTAAATATATATATAATATTTTCTAAAATAACAATCTTGTACTTATCTCCTTCAAAGTTGTCCCTTCTGCTTTGGAACACTGTGAGAATGTCTATTTAGATGGCATGTAGCTGTTCCTTTGAATTCTGCATACCTTTTTTTATTTTGGAAATCTGATCCTGTCAGGGACATTTTCATCTTGGGTAGCGGGGTGTAGCTAAGCAAAAAATGAAAATTTAAATTGATTAAAATTTTAATGTTTTAGCATTATTCAAGCTTTACTCTCATTTTGTCAAAAATAAAAAATCTTGTGCTTTGCAGGCAGAGAAAACTTATATACTTTTGGGTTACCTTTATTTGTGTACCAAACCATGCTTTTTTGGCTTTATTTGTATTTACTCAAAAATTATGTATGGGTTTTTTGAAAATACTTAGTCTAGTAAAGGATGTGATTTGTCATGAGGTACTATTGCCGTATCTGTTCATGTAATCTTTAAGTCATTTATGTATCATTTAAAGTATCATGCATTATGACTTAAAGGTCATGGCATATAATCCCATGCCTATTATATGTTGAAGTTCAATATTCAATGTTTATTACTAAATTTGTGCATATTTATTTTGTGTGCATATGTAATTTTAGAATTATTAATATTAATCCTTATTAATAATTTCAGGATTGCACTTATTAAAATCTCTCTACATACATTTAAATAATGAGAAAAAAAGTTGTTTGATGTAAGTTTTTCTTTTCAAGGGGGTGGGATAAAATTTCAAAAAATGCTTTATATAAGTAATATATGCCATTAAAATGAAATAATAAATTTTAATGAAATTTTGTATGTTATTCTTTTGCTAGTTGATGTTTGGTGGGAATTAAAAATTGTGCTTAGGGGTTTATCAAGGTGTTATCAATTGTATTTTTAAACCATCTGGGTATGTTTCATCAATAAACAGGTATCTGTTATTTGTTGCAACTGGAGCAAATCTGCCTTCTAAATTTTTATCTACCTAATCTTGGCTATACTTTTTTTTTCCTGTTTGATATTTTTCAATACAAGGAAGGCTTTGATGTATTTTTGTAAGATTTCAAAATTTTATTCTTAATGCATAAAGTGTTGATTTTCCCTCCTAATACATACTTTAATCCCTTTCTGAGTGGCCGTGGTAGCCTAGTGGTCAAGGTATCGGATCATGGCTAACATGTCATGAGTTCGAGCCCAGTACCACTAAAGACCCACCGTGCAGGGGAGCGATGCACATTAAATCTGTCGAGAGCTCAGATGTCCTCCCATTGGTGTGGTAGTTAGAAGAGGGGGTGCCGGCTCAGGTGTTGTCCTCGTCACTTGACCATGGTTCAAAATTACAAGGTTCGTCGCCAAAAGCCTCCATGTTGCTGATCACTGCAAAATTTTTTTTCATTCACTCACTAAACCCTTTCTGAAGATTACTTTTCATTTTTCCAGAAATTTCTAAAGTTCAAGATAAAGAGGTTGGAGATGGTACTACTACTGTTGCAGTTCTTTGTTCTGAATTTCTAAAAGAAGCAGATAAACTTCTGTCTTTGAAATTGCATCCACAAACCATAATATCTGGCTTCCGAAAAGCTGCTGTGGAAGCTAAAGCTGCACTAATGGAGCATTCTTATGATAGGAGGTATTTTAATTTATTTATATTTTTGAATGTTTCAACCTTTTCCTTGAAAATAATACAAATCAGTCTCTTAAGAATCATAAAGTTACTTTCATTTTGTTAAAAAAAAATTGTATTTTTGTCAAATAAGTAATTGTATAGCTTGTTTTTAAATTTATTTAGAATTTCTCTAGAAAATAATTTAAACTTAAAACATTATATTGAAAAATGAGAGTAAAATAGTCTTAATGAGAAATGGGTTTTATAACTTTTTTCAATTTTAAGTAAAATAAATATCAGGTATGGAATTTCCATATTTACGAGGAAAGGTTCTTTTGTGTTTGGTTTCTGGAATTCCACTTTATCAAATTATCACTCATTTTTCTAATGCAAAGTTTTAAGGAAAAATGAAAGTCTTAGGGCTCAATAAACATAACATTTTTGGAAAGGCTTGCAAAATGCCATGGAAGTTACTTAAAAATTTGAAAATGCCAGAAGTACAATCCTATTTGATACTTAATTTATTGCTGAATTAGGAACTTTCGTTTAATTTTTTAGTAAGTGATAACAAAGTCGAAGTTTTCCTCATTGGGAATATACAGAAAATGAATGAGTCATCGAGTTAAGTTTCAAATTTGCCTTTTTTGGGGTACTTAAAATTTTGGAAGAGTCTGGTCATTGGTTTTCCGATCACATTAGAAAGTTAATAAGTTCCACACAGCCTTCCTCCTTCACTTAAAGAGATTGTAGATCATTTTATTTGACTAAGGATTGTTATTTTTAGATATCCAAAATGTATCAGTTTTATTCATAGAAATAGAATTATTTGCTTTTTGCATTATTTATTTCGTATATGAAATAGAAAAAAGTATCCTATTTATATTATTAAACTAACATAGAATTTGTATTGCCTGGATTTTCTTGTGAAGTTTTTCTTGATATGTGATCAGAAGGAATATTTCTGGTGTTTTTATACTCTTGATGGCTTCTTTAGTACAAAATGTTTAAAATAAAATAGTAAATGTTTTAAATATTTTTTTCCCCTATCAGCTCAAATCCAACACAATTTGAAGAAGATTTAATGAATATTGCTCGAACAACATTAAGTTCCAAAATTCTGAATCGTTATAAGGATTTCTTTGCTAAAATAGCCATAGCAGCAGTAAAGCGCTTGAATAAATCTACAGATCTGAAAGCTATACAGTTTATTAAGAAGTTGGGTGGTACCCTTACTGATTCTTTTCTAGATGATGGTAAGCATTTGAATTTTAAGAAATTATTTTGTTCCATTTCTTGTGGTGCTGATGTTAGTATAACTTTTTAGAATTAAATTTTAAAAATATATATTTATGTATGTGAAATTAGTGTTTGTGGATCAATACAAAGTGTTTTATCTCATTAAATATATAAAAATTCTTTTAACTTGTCTTTCATTCTAAGTATATAAAATATTTTTGAACTGAAATTATATATAATTTATTAAACAGGTTTATTTTTTACTTAAAATTTAGATTACTTATTAGTTTCCAAAAACTGATTTGATTAACACTGAATTGTCAAAAAACAAATGTCTATAAACCTGCTATTTAAATTTTTAAGTTAAATGTTTATTCTAAATCTTAGATGATGACTTAATCACTAACTAGCAGACATTCAATCTTATGCTTGGCTAATGCTCTTATTTGTATACAGATTTAAAAGAATCAGCAAATTAAAATTTATTAAATTTTTTAAAGGTTTTCTTCTGGATAAAAAACCTGGTGTTCATCAACCTAAATTAGTTGAAAATGCAAGGATTTTAATTGCAAATACACCTATGGATGCCGACAAAGTGAAAGTATTTGGCTCACGTATAACGCTGGACTCTGTTGCTAAACTGGGAGATATGGAATTAGTTGAAAATGAGAAGATGAAGGCAAAGGTAAACATTTTTAAAAAGTTATTAATATGTAATCATTTTAAGGTGAAAAAAATAAAACTCTGTAGCATTAGCTTTTTTGAAACAACTAGACAAATGAAAGTATTTTTTTATTGTTTTTGAGTTAAAATTTATATTTTTGTTGGTGTGTTTATATTAATTTTTATGAAAATATAATTTGTGAAAAAGCTTTTTTTCTATGTATCCTGTATTTCTTAAAGCTATTTCTTATTATTATAAATTCATTTTCAAAGGTTTATTTTTAATCATACTAAAAATTATAAATCTTTAGTGGATTACAGTAGTGGGGAAAAAAAATGAAAAGCCTGGTGAAAATCTTCAATAACTTTAGAACTATGTGTTCGAATTTAAACATAGTGTTATATAATGAAATTAATACTCTATCTATAAAAATAATACAAAAATTTTAATTATTTTTTTAGTCAAATTTATTTTTGTCTGTCTGTATTTGTACAAGTTGAAAGATGGAAAAACGTTAAATTGGCCTGAAATTTTATTTACATATTTCTAATAATCTAAGAACTTCCCCTTCTTATCAATTCATTTAATCATTCTTAAGGTGATAGAGTTGGAAAGTTTTTTCAAAATGACCTTTTCCAAATTCTTTTGGTAATTTCATAGTTGTTTGTGGGTGGAATAAGATCCATAAATTTTATGTCACAAAAATGCCCAGTAAATTTTTTCATTAGGTTTCAGTCAGGGCTTCTTTTAATAGCCTCTCAAGAAGCTGATTATTAGCTTGAAATCATAGTTTTGTATAGCCTGAATGGTGTATGGTTCCTTTGTGTATTGTGCTGGAGTATGTACTCTCCACATAATCAAAGGTACCTCCACCAGTAAACTTTCTCTGAATGTCTGTAATCTTTGAAATTAGTTTTTATTTTCAAATAAGTTACTGATGTCTTTCCTTTAGCAGCAAAAACACCCCAAATTGTTACAGATCCCCCCACACACCTTATAATCACTTTGAGAATGTACATAACTCCTGCCAGGTATCATACCAATAATATCTAAACTTGTCTGGTCCATTGAGATTAAAACTTTTGAAAAAACATTGTGCCACTGATCCCCCCCCCCAAAAAAACATGTTTCTTTGTGAATTTAATTGTGGTTATTTCATGTCTCTTTATTAGAGGTAATTGATGTTTTATTAAATTCTATTTGTGGATGTTTTGATAGAGTATGATACATGGAAAAGTACAAATCAGTTGCAATTTGTGAAGAAAAAAGCTTTTTGTGAGTTGTTTGACTAATAAGGGCTCTTGTTTGATAAGAATCAATGCTGATGGCTTGTAGTCTGCATAGTTATCTCTCACCATTTTTTTAAAAAAAATATTCATGTTAAACCTTTTAGCTGTTTCTTGAGAATTTGAATCATGTTCTCTCAAATTAAGAATTTTTCCTTGTCCAATCTGTGTTAATTGGTGCTATCTTCCTATTTTAAAAAAGTTTTTCTTTAGAATAGTGTGTGATTCATTAAAGCAGATTCACAGTTTGAAGATTAAAACTGAGGTTTGCTTTAGTATTTTTGTCAGTTTTTCTCTTGTGTAAAAATAAAAGGAATCTTAAAATTTCAGAAACTGTTTTGTTGTAATAACAGTGACATAAATAATTGAAACTATCATTTTGTGCACCATGTTTAAATTTTTTTAAACTCAGATTCATACCTCTTGAAACAATGAAGATTCTTGCTTGATCTTATCCCCTCACATTAGTTGAGGAAGCTTAAAATATTTTCCATTCTTCCAGGTTGATGCATTCCTCAAACACAATATAAATGTTTTTATCAACAGACAACTTATTTACAATTATCCTGAGCAGCTTTTTGCTGATGCGGGTGTTATGGCTATTGAACATGCTGACTTTGAAGGTGTTGAAAAATTGGCACTTGTGACTGGTTAGTATTTACTTCATTTAAGTAGTAATTTTTTTGTAAGTTCTGTTTATTTAAGCAAATAATTATGTATACAAAATATGCACATCTGTTTTGTTGTGTATCTGAAATAGTATGTGTATGCAAAACATATAAATTATTTTTGCTGATAATGTTTTTTAAAACTGAACTTTTAAATTTCTATTTTTTGAAAAATATAAATTTATTACTCGTTTTATTCTTTTTTGGAATTTGTATATATTCGATCATATTTAAGCAGTGTTTCGTGTTTTTCGCCATCTTCATTTCATCTGCTGCATTTAAATATATTGATAATAGTTTAAAAAGGTATTTAGAATTCTTTCATTTAGGTAATTAAACATTAAGTTTTGGTTATTTTCCCTCTATTGCAATTAATTTTATTTGCAAATTCTTTTTGTTTTTATTCTTAACTTATTGCATTATAGGTGGAGAAATTGTTTCTGATATTGAACGCTGTGAAACAGTCAAGCTTGGAAAATGTGATCGCATTGAAGAAATCATGATTGGAGAAGACCATTTACTTAAATTCTCTGGACTTCCAGTTGGTGAATCTTGTACCATTGTCCTTCGAGGTGCTACCGAACAAATTCTAAATGAAGCAGAAAGGGCTCTTCATGATGTATTATGTGTTTTAATTACTGTTGTAAATGAAAGTTTAATTGTTCTTGGGGGTGGCTGTACTGAAATGGTAATGGCCAGAAGAGTTTTTGCTAAAGCTGCAGAAACTGCTGGAAAGGAATCATTAGCCATGGAAGCTTATGCTAGAGCATTACTTCAGGTATGTTACTTTCTCTTATCATATTGTTTTTTAGGGTAGTAGTTTAAAAATTTAGTTTACTTTAAGTTATACTAAAATTAAGTCTGCTACTTTGCTTTAAACTTGCTATCTCCAGCATGTTGATGTTACCAGTGAATATTTCATATTTTTAACTAAAATAAAAAATAATTTGCAGTTGATTAAAATAAATGTTTGAATCATGCATTAATGTGTTCTGTAATTCATGAAATAATCAAAACCTGCATTATGTATAAATTAAACTCAGTGGCATAACAACCCATGGTAGGCCAAGGCTATCCATCTCAGTTTTTGTGTTTCCCCTCAGGTGGCTCACCTTTAGGCGAGTACGGGTGCCCTTGTGATCTTTTCCTTTTCCCACAGGGTTTACTGTCTTTGGTAAACATGGGCTTCACGATCCCGGGGTACCCTAGTGATCCTTCTCTATTTTCGACCCTCTTTCTTGACATTCAATTCATTCTTTCTCTTCCCGTCTAGACCACAGATATTAAAACAAATGTTTGGCGCAGTATAGCCGAAATCAGCTCTTGCGCCAATAAACCCCAAAATCACTCACTCGCTCAGTTTTCGTGAACATGGGCACTGAGGTGCATGATCAGGTGTTCTGGTCAGGTGGTCAGTCTGATTAGTTCAGTCTTTTAGTTCCCAAGCAAACTTGGTACTCGTTTATTGACCAGCTGAAGGGATGAAAGGCTGAGTGTCAACCTTGCCCAGCCCAGGATTTGAAGCAGGATACACTACCACTTGACCTGTCATTATGCAAATAAACTCTTTTTTAAAAACATTGTGGTGCTTAAAGAAATTCTGTGATATTTCTTAAATTACTTTTAATTTTAAAAATTATGTAAACATGCCATGTATTAAGTTTTTTTAAAAAAATAAGAAAAAGTAAGTTTTTTGTGGCAGCAGTAGACATGTGATCATGAACTCATAACTGGTGTTGTCGAGTTTTGGATTTGTATCCTTGTGACTCCAAAGATCCGCCATGTAAAGGGACTGATGCACACCAAATCTGTCAAGACTAAAAATCCTCACATTGGTATAGATGTATGGAGAGTACAGTATCATCTCTACTATCATCCTCTCCACTTGACTAAGGTTCAAAATTATGAGGTCAATCGCCAATAGTCCACAATGCAGTTTAAAAACGTAATATTATTTATATATATAAAAATCTATCAAGTTTGGTGGTTTTGTATTAAATTATAAACATATTTTTGTATGTATCATTTTGTATTAAGTTAATCAGTATTTTTAAAATTTTTATGTCTAATATATATTTGTGCATTTATATGAAAATTGATGTTTGCTTTTTAAATTATAGATTCCCACTATAATCTCTGATAATGGTGGCTATGATAGTGCTCAATTAGTGTCTGAATTGCGTTCAGCTCATGCTGAAGGAAAAGTTACTTATGGACTTAGTAAGAATTATTTTCCTGTAATTATTAATAAGAAATGTTTTTGTAAGTCTAATTGCTCTATGGAAGTTTCATAACAAGTTACAATGAAAGAAAAACTGTTGATTTAAGTTTTTTACAAATTGGAGAAAATATGACAATTTTTTATTTTGTTAAGTGATGAACTATGATGTAATTTTCATGTTGTAAGAATTTATCGGAAATTAGAAGACTTAATAGGAATTCAAAATGTACCCAAATGTTTTTTATGTGTAATTGGAAATTTATTATTTATGTTACATTCTTTGAATTTGTAAAATCAATTGTATGTACATAATTTATGAAATTTCACCCTTTTTAAGTTTAATTAAAAATAATTGTAAGTTTATTTATTTCATTTTGAAATGAATTATAAATATCCATAATTATATTCATAGTTAGAATAATCCTAGCAAATTTTAAAGGAAAATAAATTTTGAGTGCAAGTAAAATCTTGAAAAAAATTGATTCTACAAAAAAAAAGTTGCTTTTTAATATGTAATTGTATTTATAAAATTTTCTTAATTTATTTTTAGATATGTATGAAGGCAAGATTGATGATATGCTTAAATTAGGAATTATTGAGCCTTTTAAAGTCAAATGTCAAGTTCTTAGTGGAGCTACTGAAGCTGCCGAGATGATTCTAAGAGTGGATGGCATAATCAAAGCTGCACCTAGGAGACGTGCTCCTGATGATAGGCATTGCTGATTATACAGACTTTAAAATTTTACTTTTCATCTAAACTTTTTTACGCATTGAAATGCATCATAAAATCTTTTGCTATGTCTGCTGGCTACTGACATTCAATAATTTTGCCTCACAATAAAATTTCAAGCAGTTTTACTTACTTTCATTTGTTTAAACTATTTTCATTGAACAATAAAAAAAGCTTATATTCTATAATTTGTGTTCAATTTATCTTCTGATATATAAAATAAAAAGTACATACAGTATGTGTAAGTTTCATATGTACAAAAATAATTTAATTTCCTTTTTCTGTTATATAACACATGATTATTTTTTAAAATTTACATTAAGCTTTAAATACATTTCATTCACTTGGTTTATTTAATTGGAATAATGTTTGTAAGTAAGGATCTTTGTATCTAGAACTATATATATGTGATAAATTATCTTTGTAATTTGTTTTAAAAGGCATATGTTGTATAATATTTAAGTAAATTTTTGCATATATATTTGTAAGAATCATAATTATGTATGGGATAATCAAAAATGGATAAGTCCATGAAGACTTAACGTAATAGAAAGATTGGTTTACTCTTCTGTTTTAACTCATGCTATAAATGTTATTTAAATAGATACTTGGATGCTTGTAACTCGATTTGATTACTGGTAGATAATATATTTATTGCTACAGGCTGAATTGAAGTTTTTCACAGTCAGACACCATTAACATGCAACTTTACCATGTCTTCTTGAATAAGTAATCACTTCTGATAGCACTCTTTGACATTGTGAAAGTTCTGGTACTCAATTGGGACTTTATTAAAAGGATACCAATATAAAGTCTTGAAATAGTTCAAAATTAGATCAATTTTGTATGTTTTTTGTGGCACACTGTTGGATCAAAAGCTGTTATTAGAAAAGTGTAAAAAATTCACTAATAGTGGTATTCTTTTGTTTTGATGTAGTTTTGTAAAACAATGGAGTCTTCAGACTTTCTCACTTTTTGAAATATAGCTCATAAAGAGGTTTTTCTATTATCTCTTGCAAAATTAGTAAGACAATAACTACTCTTGTCAATCTTCACTCTCTCCCTGGTTTCAAGGGAGAATTTTTATTTAAAAAAAGCTGTCTTGCATATTTGTTTTTTCTACTGTAAGTCCAACAAAATTGTCCTCTATAAATTTCTCAAAATGAAAAAGCCCATCTTTTTTATTAGGGTCCTTCAAAAAAAGTCTACATTTAGACAAATGAGTAAGGCTATCATATATTCGTTCTCTGGTCCATTCGCCTGATGCCAATTGAGCTCTTGCATCTATATCTTCCAATTCCACGTCATCTGGTTAATCCTTGAAGTCTTCCCTTCTGAATTGCTATTGCTGCTCATAATTCAATGTCATTATGTTTCAGCATACTTTTTGGATTTATACACACTCTTTTTAATAACCTATTCAAAATTTCCAAATTGTTATCGTAAGGGGAAAAGGAGTGCCTTCTTATATGATAGCATTGAAGTAAGCAGTGAAATAAGAGAAAGTTGCAGGCATGTAAGTGAATGGTTTTTATTTTGCCGCTCATATTCATCTGCAGAAAGATGTAATTCCTTAACAGATTTAGGTATATATTGTTTAGTATAGCCAAAAAGAAAAACTTCTTTCAAATAACTGTAAAATCTGGCATATAATGCACACTTTTAACCCCTTGCCTCTCACTCCCTTCAAATTCACGGGGTGAAATTTCCCTCTCTATTCCTCATGCCCGTGATATTTCCGGGCTGGAGTGTTGAAAAATAACTTGCCATAAAAGCTTGAAACAATCTATTTCTTAAGCCCGGAATATTGCTTTTTTCTTAATCTATATACCAGATTTTTAACGTGTTTAGCGATAATTATTTACTTATTTTTTAACTAAATGTTAGCACAACAAACATTTTTATTAGCAATATGGTTTTTTGACCTTAGGTCAAGCACTCAGTTGTGCTCTTCGTAAAAACACATGGGTAAAAATTCTAGATTAAAAAAACTGATAAAAAAATATATTTTTTAATATTGTATACATTATACAGTTAGTCAGGAAGTAAATCTGATTGTACTTTTAGTACTTTTTTGTCACTTGACTACAATAAAAATATCGGAGCAGTAGATATTGTGGACCAATATATTGGAGATTACTAAATTGCTCAAAAACAAGGTAAGAAGTACTGGAAGAAAATATTTTTTTATTTGTTAAATCAAACTATTTTAAACTAGTACCTTATTTATAAAAAAACAAGGAGGCAAAAAAAATCACATTTGATGTCCGTTTATCTAAAGTAAATGAACTTATTGAAAAGTATTCTATATCAGAAACCACTGCAAAAAGAGGCTGAATTTGGAGAATAACCCCAACTGTTTGATTAAAAGACATTTTATTAGACAGATACCTCCAACTGATAAGAAGTGGCAACCATCAAGAGAATACAAAGTTTGTTGTTCCAAAAGAGATGAAAACAATAGATACAGAAAGGAAACTTGGTACTACTGTCCAGTTTGTGATTTTGGCCTTTCCATCTCATGTTTTGAAACTTATCTCACAAAAAAAAATTACTAATGTTTATTTATATTATGCAAAAGTGTAATAAAAATTCATTTAATGTTTAAAAAAAAATTTGCTCTTTGTTGGAAAGCCAACATTTAGTGATTATAACCCTAAATGTTTGTTTTACTTAAAAAATTAAATTTCGTATTTCAAGCTAAAAATTAATCAAAAAATTTAAAATGAACACATATATTGAACATGTATTTAGTTTTATATATTTTTCTTGAATGAAAAAATAGGCACTTTTAGGACCGTTTTCTTCAAAATTATCCGATCGTTTAGGGGTTAACACAAAAAATAAGATTGAAAGTTAAGGCATGCATAATATATGCCAGGTATAAAAATGATAGCTTTAAAAAAAAGATGAGTGTAGAAAAAAACTAGACTTCTGCATATAATAAAATATTGCTTATTTGAAAGAAAAAAACATTTCTGACAAACTTAAAGGGTTGTAGTTCTAGAAGTATACTATTTTTTTTCTAAAGCTTGGAATAATACCTTGAATAAATTTATTAAAAACAAAAGAGCATTGCACATGTTCATATCAGGTTTCTTTGTAAAAAGAGGGATATAGGTATATTCGTGTTTTACTGCAAATATACTTAAAAATTGGAGCTTGAAAGTATAGATGCGGTTATATGCTGGATTTTATGGTACTTTTTTTCCTTCCAAACTTTGTCTACTCTTCATGGATCATATAAAACTATACATAATTGGTTCTAACATGGATACAGAATGCATCTATTCTCAGTTAATGCAGATAAAATATATCCCCTGAACTGGAATGTGTAGCTATGGGAAATTAAACTATACTGATGAGAGTTCTTTTTATAAATTATATCAATTGTGTGCATGTGCGGAATTTGTGTCACAGAATTTCTTAGTTATTTTGCAATAGATGACCTTTTCCATTGCTTCAACTTACTCTATAGCAGCATTCAATATTTGCTTTTTATCATGATACTAATTACAGCTGGAACATATCTGGGGTTGATGAAATCTAAGGTTACTATTACTGTTAAACTGCTTAGAATAATCATATTTTACCACTAGTGTTAATACATTTTACTTCGTATGAAACACAATCTGGTATCTAAATGTGTGTTATTACTGTAATGATTTAGTTCAGGAAGAGGTCCTATAAGGGCAATGGCCCTTTGAATTTCTTCTAGGGGCGATGCCTAGCCCAGGTGTGGGCAATTTGTTTTGGCCCAGGGCCACATTGTGGAAGTGGAGGATAGTACCTTTTTAAAATGATTGCATTCTTTATTAAAAAAATAATAAATATGTTAAATAGTAATGATTTTATTCAATTTTTTTTTGTGTTAATTTCATATTGTCTATAGTTGCTAGCACATTTATTTAATTTTAGAATCAGTTTAATGAGACAAATGTACCCTATCATACTTTTCTACAATTTTTTTAAAATCAATAGGGAGATGGCTTCCTTAAATAATCATCGCAACCTGCAAATTTATGTCAGCCAACTTCTATCTATATTTATTCTAGTTGATCTTCATGCAAAAAAACTTTGCTCACAGCTATATGTTGACTCAAATGTAAAAAAAATTTCCCTGCAAATTTCTTCATACATAAAAATTTTTCAGCTGACAAAATTTTATAAAAGTCACTATCATAGCATTAAAAATTTTCTTCACTCTGCAATTTGACTTCAAGTCAATAAGTTCGAACTGTGGCTATTCAGGTTCTCTATCAATTTCAGCTATAATTGAATAACAGAGCAAATAGAATTTAGGCTTCATTTTCTTAAAATCCTGAAATTTTCTTGACCTCATCCTCTAAACTCTGCAATCTTGTTTCAAAGCAGATTTTCTGACTGTCTTGGCGGAGAGGCTGCACGTGGCTCACCCCTGGCCTAGTCCCACTTCTGTTCTTACATAAACTCTTTGAAGAGCTACTAATCTCTCCATATATTACTTGCCTATTTTATGCAAACTTACAAAGCAACCTTTTGCATACTTTTTCTTGCTGAAGCATAAAAATCCTCATCCCACAGCTGTTGTGGGTGCATGTATATTGCTTAAACAACTTACTTTTGGCACCAAAAATTATAGATCTGTGTATACATATAGAACCTATTTCAACTGTGTGGTATTCATATTTCCAATGCTTTATAAATGGATCCTCCCTCCCCAAAATTTTTAATATGACATGGCAGCCTTACTAATAAAGATAACCTCTCTTAGGCTTTAAAGAGTAAATCAGGCAGCTACTGTTTTTCTAATAATAGAGTAAATATGTAACTATTGGGTATAAGGGTAAAGTTCTGTCATTTTTGAACATGGTCACTTTTATGTTTTGTCGATCCTTAGCAAAAATTTGGATCCGATTTAAACAGATAGCTTAGTATACTATTGATGATTAACATACATTTTTTTGCATTTTAATTATTTTTTTTAACTTGGTAAAACTGTCAAAACATGAGTGAAAAAAAGTGCACTTTTGACATAGTTGGAATTCCAAAAAGGGAATAATGCAATGGAGGCAAAAAGAAACTTGTGTGATGTGTTTGGAGAGGAAGGAGTAAAGCTCGAACATGCCAAAGGTGGCTTGTGAAAGTTTGTTTGGATGATTTTTCTTTGAAAGATGAACCCTCAGATGTCAGTGACGAAGAGCTATGCAGTATGATCAGGAGAAATTCCACTTTAACTTCCACTGAAGTGGGCTTCAAGCTTGGAATTCATCAGACTACTGCTTTAAATTACATTAAAAGGCTTGGTTTTGTGTCCAAACTCTGGGCGCCACTCGAACTAGGCGAAAAAAATTTAATGGACAGAATTTCAATGTGCTCTTCAAATCTTGCCCGTCACAAAAGGGAACTGTTTTTGGATCACTAGGTGACGGAAAATGAAAAGTGGAAAGTGTTCGAACTCATTTTTAGAAGAAAAAAGAAAGCACATGTTTACAAAGGGGAGATACAACCATCCACATCCAACGAAGGTCAAGTTGTGTTGGTGAGACAGCAAGGGTATAGTGTACTAATGAGTTGAAGAAAGAAAATGAAAAGGCAATTACCATTCGCTACTTGATGTTTTGAATAAAGAAATTCAATATATATTATATAAATGTCCATCATTGGCCAACAGAAAGGGTGTGATTTTTCGTCACGACAACAATAAACTACATATGGCAAGAAACATCACAAAAAAAAAAAGGTTAGAGTTGGGTTGCGAAACTTTACCTCAGCTAGCATATACTCCTCGTATTGCACCATCTAACTATCATCTGTTCAGATCGCTACAAAACTTTTTTGATGGAAATAAATATATGATTTATGAGGGTGTTCAAATGGCAGTGGAAGAATACTTTGTCTTCAAAACAGAGGACTTTTTTTCCAGAAGATTAGATAAGCTGGCAAACAGTTGCAAAAAACAAAGGACATATTTTAAATTAAATTTTAATTAAAAAGTGGAAAAAAATTGTTTTCTCTTCAGAAAAAAATGACAGAATTTTCCCTTACACCCCATACATCTAATGAGAATAAAACTACAGGGTCCGGCATATTAACCTCCCCTCTTTCAAAAGGCAGTTACAAACAAATGGAACAAGATATTGAGGAAAGTCTTTTATTTGTGAACAGCAAATATGATGCCATTTCACATTAATTGGTTTTTAAAGTTATGCCCGCTAAATGGCGTCCTCCAATGGTGACACATTGACAAAGTCTCCCGAAAGTTGTCCATAGCTCTTCGTGTCATTTCCGGTGGAATGGCAGCCACTATCTGGGTGCTTGCCAGGTTGTAGAACGATGTTTAAACGCTCTTGCGCTTTTGAGTACCCAAAGAAAAAAATCAGGTGACTTCTCTTGGGGGAGGGGGCGATGTCTCCTCGCAAAAAGAGAAGACGTCCAGGAAACAACTCTATCAGAATGCCCAGCGAACGCCATGAAGTGTGAGCTATGGCTCCATCTTTTTGGAACCAGATTTCTGCTTCATGGTTCCCAAGAAACTAGTTTAACTTTGTTTCGGAGGAAGGTATCGATCATGTAGCAATAGCATCTAAAGTTACCGTTAGTTTATCTTTGTCGAAAAAATAAGGACCCCCCCCACACACCAAATTCAGCAACGGCGTACCAAACTGTCACACGAAGACTGTGAAGTGGTCGTTGGTGAAGCAGCTGAGGATTTTCTGCTGCCCCCAGTAGAGAAAATTTTGTTTATTCACAGTGCCTGACAAGTGGAAGTGGACCTCATCAGAAGAAATCAAAACAACGCGAATGTTCTGAAGAACTTTCGGGAAAGACTTCGTCAATGTTCACCATTGGAGGACGCCATTTAGGGGGGCATAATTTTTAAGACCAATTATGAAAATGGCATCGTATTTGTTCATAAATAAAAGACTTTTTTCTGTATGTTGTTTTGTTAGTTTGTTACTGCTTTTTGAAACAGGGGAAGAGAGAGAGAGTTAATATGCCGGGCCCTGTAATTCAAAGCATATTAGAGAGACTTATTTGTAAAACTTTATTTTCAGTAATATATGTAACGGCTATAATAAAATTGATGCCCAGTGGCTAAGTGGTAGTGCGTCGCACTCCCACACCACGAGTCCGAGGCTGAAACCCCGGGGTAGGGAAGGTCGATTAAACCTTTCATCCCTTCAGTGGGTCGATAAATGAGTACCAAGCTTGCTTGGGAATTTAACACTGAAGGTTTCGCGTCAGACTGACCACCTGATCGGAACATCTGTTCATTCACCTCAAGGTCCAAGGTCACGTATACTGATATGGACACAGTAGGCCTTGGCCCTCATGGGCTGTTGCGCCACTGAGTTAAGTTATATTAAAATTACTTTATTAAAGCAAACACAAATTTCCTACACATTTTCTTCAATATTTTTATAATAAAAACAGCATTATAACATTTTACTTTACAAAGTAAATTAATTTCTTTTCAAATAAAGTGCTTTATACATGTATAACTTTATAATGTTATAAATAATCTATTAGAACTTAAAATTTAATATTTTCAAAGGTATAAAATGAATTTTAACACTTGGAGTTAAAAACGAATGATTGAAATATTAAGGCGATATGGTACCATCTTCACAATTTTTTTTAATTTTTGATATTTGGTTTTAATTGTATTTCATAAAGGTTAATATTTAATAATAATTCCATACAAAAAAATTTAATTTGTTGCAAAATGTTTGTAAAATTTAAATTTTTGTAGCTTTTTTAAGCATTTTTTAAATCTCTAAAGCATTTTTAAATATGTCTCTTTTCATTCAAAATTTTTTCCAAGTACCTTATACTATACTACATAAAACTGTGGATGGGTTTTTTTCTGCTGCTGCTCTTTAATTTTTTTGTAGTTAAACTCTCAAAAAAACATTAATTTTGATTTTGAAATTTTTTAGAAAAAGTACTAAACACATGTTAGAGCTAATTCCATGCACAGTTTTACAAAACATACATTTCAGAACATGTGTAAAAAATTTCAAACCCATACTTTAATTATCAAAAAAGCCTTAGGGTTTTGAATAACAGTATATGTACAAAAATTCAACATGGGGAAATATGAGAGTTTGAAGTTTTCATTCCATGAATAGCATGATATAATATTCATCGAATAGTCTGAAACTTTTACGAACTGTTAATTAGCTTATTTAAAACTACTTATCATAAAAAATTGCACAAATGTAGAACAATTAAACAGTATACTGCCATAATGAATACATAGAAAAAAACGAATGAAAGATCAATATTTCATAAAAAACTTTATCTTAATTATAATAAAAAATAAATACACACACTTCAGAGCTAATTCCATGCTCAGAGCTAATGCACAACATGTACAAAAGATGTTTATGCCTTAATTTTTTATTTCCATGATTTTAAAAGCCTTCGCATGCTAAATATTGTACACGAATAAAAGCAAAATTAACTAACAATTTATAGGTAAAATACATCAAAATCTAAGAACTGTATGTGTGCATTTGTTTAAATAAATATCTTAAAATATTTTAATAATAAAAGTGTTGAATCTCGCACACATGGGATATATATATATATCACCAAAAACAAATATATTAAAATGGGAGAGTTTTTCTATTCTTGCGAATTAGATTTTTAATTATCTGAGTTATCAAAATGAGATTTAGTATTTGTGTTTGGGGAGAATCCGTTTTGAAGTTTTAATTTCATTCATAATAATATCATAAAAAGTACGGACACCTTTTAAATCTTGAACCAAATCCATTTGATCTTCAGTAAATAATTCATAAACTAGAATTTTTACATGAATTGCACAATTCTTTCTTAAAATGATTTATCACTGCATATATTATGTCAATCTCATTGATGCGCATTAGAAAAATAATTAATTCATTTTTTACTAGGCTCTTTTCTAGCAGATAATCTGAAATGTAGGCGTGGTAGTTGCTGTTTAGCATCAAACATTGCTCCATTACTTAATGAAAAATGCAGGTAATGCTTTGAAATTTTGCAGACATATTTATAAAGATTCGGAGTATCAATTAAGCCAATAAAAATTTTTTCGACAGTTTAATGATTTTTAGGGTACCATATCGCCTAAGTCACTTAAACATTTTACTAGAAATTTCATTCGTGATCGATGCATTGTATTAAATTCTTATTTTTTAAGCGAATATTATGTGATAAAAAATTATCAGTTGATGTTGAAGTAAATTTTAAGTAAAATATCGCAGCAACGTCGCGTTTTAATATATCACTACACTGGTGTGCAAAACTTAAGCAACGGGTAGTTTTTTATTTATCTATTTTGCCATAACTCCACAAGAAATCATCTGAGAGACATGAAATTCAGAAATGAGAGACAGCATTTTGTACTTAAAGCAAAGTTGCACAAAAATTAATACAATGCATATAGTATGAAATAAAATAAAAAGAGAAAAGAAACGAGCCTTACAGTAGTCGCATACGATGTGTAACATCTGACATGTTATCGTGGTAAATTCGCAATAGCAACTTAAATCTTGAGAAAAATGAATCGAGTATGATAGGAAATAATTTTCTATGGAATAATTATATCTTTAATGTGAAAATTTTATTTAATTAACACAAGGAGTAATGCAATTTTTTATCAAAAATAATTATTCTTGTTCAATTGGGGAAGAGCGGTAATGATAATTTATGATAACTAAAATATGACACATATACTTGTGTTTTCAAAGTATTTAAAAACCGTTGAAAAATAGCGTCAATAACAGTTCCACTGTTAGTTGCCGAAACATTTCGATTTGTGTTCATTTCGAGCTTGAGTTCATCATTCAAAAAAGCTATGAGTGGCTCGGCTTCTAGCAAACTGAAGTTAACTTTAAAATCACCACTCAAAATCATGGGAAGCGAGTGATAGTTTTTTTTTTTAAAAGAGCAAAACCACCTTCGGTAAATGGTATAAGTAAAAAATGCAGGAAATCTTTAAATTTTTGAACCGTTTGATTCGGAGAAATGTATACGACCACCGAAATCACTGTTTGTCCATTTTCAAATAAGCATTCTGCCGCACATATGTCCCCAATATCTTGAATAACAATACCTAATCCACTTGTTTGACGATAAGTAATATCCATATGGAGCCACAACATGCGAGTTGTTCTGTTTGCGATAGATCGCAACACCAGGTTCTTCTCTGAACCTAAAGTGAGAAAACAAAACAAAAACAAAGATCCCAAGGCCTAGACCGCAGGGGGGGGGGGGCTCCCAAATGTAGGAGAAAAAACATAACTTCTATGCGAGGGTAGCGAAGAGACACCACCAAGTGCGCTGATTGGTCAAATTAAATAGCGCGCTCTTCCCCAACTTCCTGTGACGCATTTCCGTCCCTTTTCACGAAATCACTCCCACAAATCTCCAGCAATCGAGAGGAAAGATGTTACACATCAGAAAGACTTTATTGAACTCATAATATCGTTACACATGTCTGCCCAGGAGGAAGAACAGCAAGCAGATCTTCCTTAGTATGGGGTATGCCCTCCCCTTACAGCAATGGTTGTATCGCACCGTCTCTCCGAACTCAGCACCAGATTGTGTAACAGTTCTTGAGGTAAGAGTGCCTATTCCTCAATCAGCGTCTGTTTCAGTTGTTGTGTGTTCCCAGAAGGATGTAATTGTGCTGCAAGATATCTTCTCAAAGAATCACACATATACTCTATGGGATTTAAATCAGGGGGAACGCTGGCCAATTCATTCAATTGATATCTTCATTTTCCAGTAGCTGCTGATCATCAGCAGTCCGAGGTGGCCGTGCATTGCCATCGATAAAAACGAAGTCTGGTCCAATAGCACTTAGAAACTGACACACATGAAGAAGGACCACCTCCTTACAATACCGATCTCCGGTTACAAGGTCTCTGTCAAAAACTTGGAGCTCAGGCCGCCCGTTCAACACAATGCCTCTCAAAAGGCAACCCCAGGACTACCGAAACAGTCTCTTCCCATGATGTTACTGGGATGAAACCGTGTACTGACCTCTCTCCAAATCAACTGGAATTGAGAAACGCTTGTGGTACTGAAACGATTCTTATCCGTGAAGAGGACACGACTCCATTGATGAGATGTCCAGTTTTTGTGCTTCTTACACCACTCTAAACACACACAGTGACGTAGACAGCCAACTTTCAAAGGAATGTAGTGTTCAGAATGGCGGGCGAATAGGCCACCTTTGTGAATGCATCTGACCACAGTAAATCACGACACTTGCCCTGTAACTGAGCAATGGCGTTTGCTGACTGATATCGGTAAAATTATTTAAATATTAACGGAATTTAATTATTTTATTCTACTTACGAGTTCAGTTATGTATTATATAAGCTGAACATAGAGTTTTTCGTAATTCCTTCCGTATTTCGAAGAGCTATAATAAAGAACATCTTAATGAATAGAAAAACAATTTAATTTTTATTTATATAAGTTAAAGTGTTCTATGTGCGAAACCGTGGTTACAAAACATACATCTATGTGACAGTATTGTTCCCGCCCCACTTTACTGTATATGGTAATATCAACGTTGTTGGCACACACAGCACGTCTTACCCGTTTTCTGCTACATCACGCGGCAAAGGGGGCACGAAAACTTGGTCTTCTGTAAAAGACCAAGTTTTCGGATAACATGGAAAGGATAATACGTAGTGTGTTGATAGCACTATGTTGAGTAGAAAAAAAAGAAGGAACGGGATTATTGCAATTATGTATGTATGCCGTGTAACCAAGGTTTCCCACATAGAAAAAGTAAAGTCTGTAAAGTATGAAAATAAAATATTCTTTTTGGCTGTATTCGTTTTAGTTTTTTTTTTTTTTTACTATAGCACTTCCAAAACAAAGAGGGAACTACAAATAATCCTGTATTTAAAAATGAATCGAATATTGAATTACATCGTGGACATAATTATAATTAAAATAACAATAAATAAAATTTCAGAGTTTGATCAGTAGGGCAGTATTGGCTTTCACCCCATTTCGTAATGTATCCGAAGTGCGCTTTCATCAAATGACGTCTAACCAGTGGCGTAACGAAGAATATCAGGGTGCCCCTGCAAACTCAGGTTTTGGGCCCCAAGCCAAGCGTCAGTCAAGCTTTGGGCTCCTTGGAGTCCCTGGGCCCCCGCAATGCGGGGGTGTACGTTACGCTATTGCGTCTAAATAAACATAAATTTGTTATAAACTTCTGTAAAAATGACAAAAGTGTGTATAGTATCTTTGATGCACTTCCTTTTAAAATTCTAATATCAGGATATTTAAAGTTAGTCTGTGTATATATTGTGAGTTCAGTGGCGTAGCGTACACCCTTGCAATCCCCGCAAAGTGGGGGGGGGGCAAGATTCTAGGGAGCCCATAGCCTGATGCTGTGGTTTTGCAATCCTTTGTAAGATCCGGGTTGAGGCCCCAAACCTGACTTAGCAGGGGGACCCTATTATACTCCATTATGCCACTGGGTGAGTTGAATAATATGCTACATTTTCTACCATGGACTTTCCAAGAGTAGCTTGTGGCCGTGGTAGTCTAGTGGTCAATGTTACGGACCCGTGGCCGGAGTGTCAGGAGTTCGAGCCTAGTACCACTGAAGACCCCCTTCCCCCTCCCGTATTGGGGAGCGATGCACGTTAAATATGTCGACGTTCAAACGTCCACCCGTTGACGGGGTGAGGGAATTATGAGAAGAGGGTGCCAGCTCAGGTGTCGTCCTCGTCACTTGACCATGGTTCAAAATTACAAGGCCCGTCGCCAAAAGCTCTCGAGTAGCTGAATAGTGCAACGTTAATATTCACTTATTCAGGATTAGGTAATTTGGTATTTTTTTATCGTATTGTAAATCGTGAGCTTTATTAAAATATTTTCCAGAAAAATTTGAAAAAATATCCTCCCAAAATTTGGGTATAGGAGACGACTTCATTTTTTTTAACAAGATGATGAATGTTCCCAAACGCACGGCTCTCAACTTAAACGTCTGGTATCTCTATTCCTGTGCCTAAATTCTGAAAACACCTCCTAAGTAAAACATATTTTGGGAGAATTTGAATTTAAAGTAAGAAAACATGACATATAATAACAGAATTTGAAGTAAAAACAATGATCACTGAAGAATGGAGGAATATCGATGCAGAAATTACAAAAAACTAATGAAATATATTCCAGGACGTTTAAATTTGTAGTGGACACTAAAAGATATCCTACTTACTACATTAAGAAGAAAAAAAAAAGAGGTACAATATTTAAAGCTATGTTGGATTTCTTAAGTGTACAAAGACTTTTGTAGCGTAATTTTTTAGAAGTTGTTGATTATTAATTTTTAAAAATAATAGTTATACTATTTTTTAAATTTGATTATGCTATTTAAATAAGAACAAGTTGCAGATATAATTTAAAAAATTACAATTCTCTGATATATTAATTTTTATTAGTCGAAAAAATTAAATTTTATAGAAAATTGCAAGTGTACGAACACTTTTGAGCGCAACTGAATATATCGAAATTTGTAAGTGTAATTATAAAATTTAAATGTGATCAGGGGCGTAGCTATAGCTGTATCAATGATACGGGGTCCCAATATGCTTAACTACAGTCCTGCTAACAGGGCTCCCATATCTAAAAAGGAACCTCGAAGAAATTTTGATACAGGGCTCCCTCAGAGCTGGCTACGCCAGTGAGTGTGATATCTATATATATAAAGGAGAAAAACGACTCACCCACTCACTGATTGACTTATCACGATATCTCCAGAACTATTCAACCTACAGACTTGAAATTTGATAGACACGTTCCTTTCATAGAGTAGAGATCAGCTAAGAACGTTTTTTTTTGAGAAATTCGAAACACAAGGGGCGTTACGGGGGTTAAAGGGCGTTATAAATAATTGTTTCCATTTTTAAACTACACAACGTACAATCTTGAAATTGGGTAAGCAGATTCCTTTCATAGAGTAGAGATCTGCTACAAAATGAGTTTGGTGAAAATCGACCCCCAAGTGGCGTTGGGGGGACGTTATAGATAATTAATTCCATTTTTAAACAATGAGGCGCACAATCTTTATATTTGATAAATATATTCCTTTCATAGAGTAGAGATCAGCTACAAGATGGGTTTTGGGAAAATAGACCCCCCCCCAAGTGGCGTTGCGGGGGATTAAAGGGCGTAATAGATAAATATTTTCGTTTATAAACTACTTGACCTACCTGCTTGAAAATTGGTAGGCATGTTTCTTTCAAGGAGTAAATATCCACTACAAAATGGGTTTGGGGAAAATTTACCCCAAAGGGGTGTTAGGGGAGATATAAATATTTATTCCGATTTTTAAACTATTAGACACACAGTCTTGAAATTTGGTAAGCAGATTCCTCTCATAGGATAGAGATGCGCTTCGAAAATCGACCCCCAAAGGGCGTTGCGGGGCTTAAGGGGCGTTATAGATAATTATTTCCATTTTTAAATTGCTGGACGTACAACCTTGAAATATGATAATCAGAATCCTTTTATGGATTAAATATCCCCTATGTAATGTGTTTTGTGAAAATCGACCCCTAGGTGGCATTGCGGGGGCTCAAGGGGCGTTATAGATAATTTTTTCCATTTTTAACTTATTAGACGCACAATCTTCAAATTTGATAAGCAGATTCCTTTCATAGAGTACAGTACCCCTACAAAATGGGTTTTGTGAAAACAGACCCCCAAGTGGCGTTGCGGGGGCTCATGGGGTGTTATAGATAATTATCCCCATTTTTAAACTATTAGACGTACAGTCTTGAAATTTGGTAAGCAGATTCCTTTCGTACAGTAGAGAACCGCTACAAAATGGGTTTCGCGAATATCAACCGCCAAGTTTCATTTCGGGAGATTAAGGGGCGTAATCGATAAATATTTCCTTTTTTAAACTATTAGATCTACCTACTTGAAAATTGGTAGGCATGTTCCTTTCATGGAATAGAGTTCCTCTAACAAAGAGTAAAACGAAAATCGACCCCCAAGGAGGGTTGCGAGGGGTCAAGAGGAGTTATAGAAAAAATTCCTGTTTTTGAATTGTTAGACCCACATACTTGAAATTGGTTTAGCATTTTTCTTTTGTTGAATAGGAATCCACTAAGAATGTATTTTACGGAAATCAACGCCTGTGAGGAGCAGGGGGTTACTGGGGTGTATACTGACAAAAAAAATTCCTTTTTTCGAACTAAAAGGACTATAATAATTAAATTTGGTTTGCATTTTTCTTTTGTTGAATTAAAGTCAATGAGAACGGTTATTTTGGAAAACGACTCTCAACGGGATTACAAGGGTATTGATAGCAAAAATTTCGTTTTTTTTTCTTTCCTGTTAGATTTAGACTTGAAATTTGACTTGCATATTCATTTTACAGAGTAGAGATCCACCGAAAATTGGTTTTGAGGGAATCCACTTGGTTATAGGATTACGAAAGAGCAAACATCCTTCTATACTTCAAATTTAAAGATTTTTAGAAAATAAAAATTAGATGAGTTCCGCCCTTCTTTTTTATCAAGAGGCGACAGTTACAAATATAGGTATATTTTTCAATACAATCGAATTTTTAATGCTAGGATTTGGTTTCAATAATTTACATTTATATATATATATAACAGTATTTTTTTAAAAAAAAACATCATGAAATACCCAGCGAAGCGGGTGGGTTACGGCTAGCTATATATATGTAAAAGCACGTTGCCGTTCAGAGTCCGTTTCAGACAGAGATTGGATTCCTGATGTAAGGCAGACTTGAATAAAAATCGGATTTTCGTAGCTTATCTTTTGAAGTCACTTCACGCATACTCTTACTTCTCTAAATACAAAATATAGGAACTAATATATATATTGAAACACATATCAACAACAACAACAACAAAAGTAGAGCAAATTTATTATTTTAGCTTTAACTTCAACAAACTTGTGCATCACTTGACTTACTTTAATTTATTTTTATGGTTTAAATTACTTATTAAATTTATTTTAAACTTTGTAGTAAATCTCTGAATTGGTTGCATGTACTTTTTTCTTGGCCAAATGACTTGACTTTGAAATTCATATTTGAATATGAGGATCGAATCCCATTAAGGCTGTTTTCGCCATATGTACGAGAGCGTAAACTTAACGCGGAGCACATTTACAGACAGAAAAAATGTCTCAATTTTTATTAAAATTTCTGACATGCATTTTTGTTTATAATATAGTGTTTTTAAAATTTCATAAATAATTAGTTTTTCCTTTTAACATGTGAAAGGATAGCTCATTTAGCATTACGGTATAGGAGGAAAAAAAATGCGAAACACATCTCATATAAAAATGTATCAACTCGGATAAAAATGAGTAGTATGACAAAATAAATGATTCTCTACAGAATAGTGAAGTCAGAATATAAAACTAATGTTTGAGTATTTTTATATCTGAAAAAAATTTCTGAATTTGTGTCCTATTTAACATTAGCCGAAGACAGCCTTAAAGAAAACTCACTGCCCAATTATAATTGGATAGCAATTAGAACCGATAATAATTGGAGAATAACGAGTACATATAATAATAAAAGAATAGAATAATTTATAAAGAACAGCAAAAAGTTTTAAGAAACGATTTTCTTGTATGCTGCCATCTCAAAAAGGCAAAGAAGTAACAGACGATATTTTCCAATAATTCATCCAAAAATGCTTTGGTGTACTATAACTTTTGTGGCGCGTTTTTACTCCGACTTCCTGCATTTTAATTCTTTAAAAAATAATTGGAAAAAAAAAAATTGACTCTCATTTGAAATCCCATGGATAATATTTAAAATGGAATTGGACTATATATTCGAAATTTAATCCCATGCTAAAGTAAGGTTTTTACAACTTTTTAAAGCCATTGTATAATACGAATTCCGAGCTAAAATATTATATAGTGTAAATAATTTAAAGATCTAATTATTTTCAAACTAAACTGAAGGACAAACTCGTGATTCCGCAATTATCTTGAAAAAAAAAATACTTATTCGTTTAAATTGCAGGAGACTCAAAAAAAAAAAAAAAAAAAAAAAAAAAAAAAAAAAAGAGAAAAAGAAATCGTTTGCTGTTATTAACAATAATTCGTCACAAAGATTCGAATAAAATTGTCTGTGCTTAAGCAACTTTAGAGTTCGCTAATCTGTTACGAAATAAATTTGATATTTTTTTCAGTTATTTGTAAATATTTATAAATTTAATCAAGTTTTGCTTGACTCAGCAAAATTTATCTAATTAAAATGGAAGTAAGTAGTTTTAATATATTTAGTTTTTCTTGTAATATAACATAATTATCCCACTGTGTTCAGTATTGGAAATTGTAACATTACTTGGATTTTTCTTTTACTTAAGCTATTTATGCCTCGGAAATTTAAGAAAGGTATCAACTTTATATTATACTTATTGAAATTTTAAAGAATTATTCCTATAATCATAGTTTATTCTCCTATGAAAATTTAGTCACATTTCTTTGGATGATTCAAATCAGAGGACTTAAAATCTTTTTCAGTTATATTTCATTTTAGAAATATGATTTTGTTATTATATCATTTTCATTCCCTGAATCAAATAATGAGATTTTTTCCCCCTTGATTATTGTCTGCATGGATATTTAATATCATTCTTGCAATTTTATTATCTTTATAAAAGTTATTTTTTAAGTAACTTATTTACCATTCATGTGAACGAACACACACGCTCTACTTCATAAACATTTAACCATAACCGGATAAAGGTCCTTTCGGGCTTCCGGTCTTATGTTAATCACGGGAAATCATGGAGTCCAAGTTTTTCACACTTCTAATATAAGTTTTTGAAACTTTTTTTTAACTGTGGATGCGAAGAAATTATCTTGAAAATTTGCGAAGCAGGGCTTTCAGTTTTGAAAAAAAAAAATTGTTGAAAAGCTTGTAATACTTACAGTCCTTCTGCGCAAATGGGGCTATCATAATCGTATTTTTCATTAAGAGCTTTGGCGATTTTTAGAGTATTTATCGATTTAAGTGGGGAGGGGGATTCTGTAGAGAACTCTAGTTTTTTGACATTAAATTACAATCAGATTACAAAAGAATTAACATATTATCTGCTAAGTTAAATGCATTCTAATAAATCATATTGCCTCCAATAATTTATATTCTAGCTACTTAACAAGCACCTCAAATCCTTATTTCATTTTTGTGTTTTTAGTAAATGTATCCTATTGGTACAAAAATGGGCCCTTTGGATTTGGCGACTTTTATATAGAAATTATGATGAGATAACGAATTCATTCTGTCTGCCGGACACCTATCGCTAAGTGAAGTAGCTTGGCAATCGATTTTGAATGCCAAAAGAAATTGATATCGCCAAGCCCCCCCCCCCTATACTACACTTTAACCCATACAACATAATGTAATGCTATATTTTCATTTAGAAATTGATATTGCATTTTATTAAAATGAATTTTTATTTGAAACTAATTTTCTGTAATAATCATCAAACTCCTTGAAATCCATATGACTTTGATAATCTGAAATTATATTTCTAAAGCTTATTCAATTCTATTTCTAAAGAGGTTTTCGTCTATATTCTTTTGTAATTTTCATTTGAAAGTGTGGTACAAGCCAAAAATTGAAGCATAGTAAACAAGGTAAGAGATTTGGATACAAATATAAATTGCTGAAGCTTCTTAAATGAAATTTTAAGTTATGTCCTTTGTAACCTTGCTCCTAAATAATTAGGGAAACCTGAAGGATTTTTCTGTTTCAGTTTTAGAGAACATTTTGCTCATGTTTATGATACCAACTTTTTTTTTTTTGAATATTTCAGCATAACAAAAATCATTAATAGTATTCACATAAAATAATATCTATAAAGATTTCTTCACTAATGTAACCCAGTAATAAAAATTTAAGTTGTGTATACCAAGAAGATATAAATTAGCATTCCTAAAAATTGTAATCTAATTATTTTAAAATGTTGCAAGATTAATATAAATTAATTTTATTCATTTTTAATGAAATGCAAATACTATTAAACTAATAACATATAAATCATTTGTAGCTATACACTTAACAAACCAATAATATATAAAAATTAAGTCACAATTTAATCATGTAGGAGTATAACTACTACTATAAAGGGAAAATGTTAAGAATTTGCCATCTAACGTTTATGGAATTTTCGGGAAATGATACTTACTGATGGTATATATATATAACTAGAATCCATAGGATGACAATAAGTCTTTCCTGCATAGCGGTTAATAAATTTTAGAATACATAAGGTTATGTACATTTAAAGCAATTCATATATATACCAGCATCAAAGTTCAGAAATCTGAAAAAGATGTTCATAAATATACATTGCTAACTTTTTTAATAAGGATATTGAAAAAATTACAGTACAAAATTATTGCAAATAAAAATAAAAATGCAATCAAAATTTTAAGACAAAATTATTAATATCAAAAGTTTTTGAGATATAAATTAGATCAACCATAAGATTTTAAAAAACATAGTTCTGATAAATAAAAATTTATAAGATGCAAGAGCAACTGGAAATTCTTAAAATATAAAAATTCCAGGTTTGTTAAATTTTATGTGAATCTTGGCCAAAATTTTTCAAAAATTAATTAAATTTTTTAAGCATTTTTTTATTATTTCCATGGACAAAATATTTTTATTATCAAATATCTTCAAACCCTTCAAGAGATGGACACAAAAAAAAAAAAAAAAAAAAAAAAAACTTCCGCCAAAATTGAAGCCAAGGTTACTATAAATAAATGTCAAACGAAGCTTTTTTAAGCTACATTCAATCCCCCCCCCCCCCAAATATTCGTGACAAAACGATAGTAATTAGCTGTAACACTAACCTTACATGAAATTCCGTTTGATTTTTGTTGGAAATAGTCTTCTTGCTTTACCAAATCTTTCATTTAAAAATTAAAGAATCTAGTGATCTGTGCCTTGCATTTCGGGAGGTAATTCATTTACTGATTTTTATACCGCGTTTTGTTTGATATCTGTAAAAAGAGTGGTCGCCTTTCGTGTGATGTAAGTTTCATGTTGAGAAAAACAATTTCTTAAAATAAAAATAAATGAAAATCTAGATGTTTCAGATAAAGGAAATATACAAAGCTTTAGAGATTTTGTTTTGCCCGGAAAAGGAATAGGAAAATACTGCAACGCCCCACAGAAAGCATAACTGTAGAATTCGTTCGCTGCATTTATCTGCACACATAAATTCTAATTCCAAAATACTTGAACTTAAATAGAACAAATTTTAAAATAATTACTAAAAATTTTAAAACTTTTATTTTTTTATTCAAAAGCAGTTATTTTTATTCCAGAAACAGTTTAAAAATCTTAATAAATATCTTTTTTTTTTTAAATCTTAATTTTTTCCAGGTTTTTTTTTTAATTTCTATTTTTTTAACTTCTGTAAATTTATGTGTACCCAAATTATCCCCATATGGTATTGAACATTATGAATTTCTGTTTTTATAATCAAGATGATTTAAAATTAAACATTTCGGTACTCACGTACTATCCCAACCATACTAACTTTCAAGAGAACTCGCCAAATTTGCAACCTTGATTTTGCACGTGTAGTGGGCAAGTAAGATTTGTGCAGCCATCTATTGAGAGAAACTTCAACTATATTATTCCTACTAACATAGGAAATATACCAGGGACACTCACACACAGTTAAAGACTCTTATTAATAGTTTGTTAAATAAATATCAATTATTTTCAATGAAAAAGGTTTTTTTAGCATGATGTTCACACAAATATACGAAAAATAATTCATCAGTAAATATGTTACAGGAACACAAAGTTGTTTTACGTTTTAACTGTACATTTAGTGAAACAAAATTCAATTAAATCCACATGTGAAATTCAAAATTACTAATTACTCTGTTATGATTCATGATCAATTTTTTGTGATCCATTATCAAGCATAGACCAAATTCGTTAACGTAATACAAACGCTCAATTTCCACTTTTACATACATAACGAGCAGGGACTATCATAACTACCACCGTATCAATGATACAGGGCCCCCAAGCTACAGGGGTCCCAACATGTGTAACTACAGTATCACTAACAGGACTTTATTTTCTAAAAAAGGGTCCCGAAGTAGTTTTGGTACGGGGCCCACTCAGAATTAGATACGCCAGTGATAACGAGTAATTTTCTATTTGAAAGAAAAAAAATTACCAGCAAAAAACTAAATTACAACTTACCTGTAGTTATAACTCAATTAAACATTAGTACTACAACTGAACACATTTTTTGCACAGTAGTTTCACATAATATATCTATTTAAATCTGAAAACTGTCTTATGCTCATTATTAGACAAATAAAAACAGATAATTTTGTTCCAACACATACTAACTTTACATGTGAATATATACACACTCAAGAGCCAAAACATTATGGCCACCTGTCAATAACGAGTTGGCCACATTTGCGCGCAACACACCTTCAACCCGCCTTGGCATGGATGCCACAAGTTCTTGGTAGATGGCCGGAGACAGATTGTACCAGATGCTTAAGAAACGGTCACGGAAATCCGAGATATTGCGAATTGGTGGTCTTTGAACTCCAAGCTGCCGTCCCATGACATCCCAAATGTGTTTTATCGGATTGAGATTCTGTGAGTTAGGCGGCCAGGACATTAACTGGAATTCAGCATCATGTTCCTGGAACCACTCCAACACAACTTTAGCCTTATGACACGGAGCGTTGTCCTGTTGGAACATTCCATTTTCAGCTGGAAAAACAGAGGCCATGTAAGGGTGCAACTGGTCCTCAATGATGTTCAGATACCCTGTAGCATTCATGGTCTGCTCTACCACAACCACGGGTCCCAGAGACGCCCAAGAAAACGTTCCCCCAAAAGCATAATACTACCACCACTGGCCTGTGTATGACCTACTGTACATTAAGGGAGCAACTGTTCGCCTGGAAGATGGCATTTCCTGACACGGCCATCGGCATGATGAATGACAAACCGTGATTCATCTGACCAGGCAACTCTCTTCCACTGATCCATGGACCAGTCGCGATGTTCCCGGTCACAGTGCAGGCGCAGTTGGCGATGACACTTGGTCAGCAAAGGCACACGAGTGGGACGTTTGCTGCGTAGTCCCATATCCAACAGTGTCCGCTGAACAGTGTGCTCCGATACTATTCTACTTGGCCCTGCATTGTATTGGGCTGTCAGCTGAGCCACTGTCTGGCTCCGGTTTTGCTTCACCATGCGAGACAGTCTCCGACGACCTTTTTTTTTTTGATAGAGTGTGGACGTCCAACACCATGTCGTCTACTGCTGGTTTCACCGTCATTCATCCATTTTGCATAAGTACTAACAACTGTAGATCGCGAACAACCCACGAGTCGTGCAGTTTCGGAAATACTTGTTCCGAGCCTTCGAGCCATTACAATCTGCCCTCTATCAAAGTCATTTAGATCCGCAGCCTTTCCCATCACACACAGAAGTAAGTGAAAGAATGATTCTTCAGACTCTCTGGCAGCAGTTAAATACCACTTCTACCTGATCACGTGCCTTCCACGTTATCCAGGCGAGTTCATTGCAAAATGTGGGGTGGTCATAATGTTCTGGCTCTAGAGTGTGTATATATATATATTAATCTTTTACATATTTAAAAGATGGGTGGCAAAATTTGTAATAGGCTTAAGTATATTTGGAAAACTAATGACACCAAATTTTTGTCAACTTTATACCAAATATAGCAGATTGAAAGGATAGTAATTATAAATAAGTATTTAAATATAAAATGTTTTTTTTTCGCTATGTATATTAAGGTATCCGACTGGTTTAAAATCATCATGTTCTTCAAAAAAAAAAAAAAATCAAAATTTATTTTTAAATTTAATTTTGTAGCCTGTTTAATAAGCTTTCTAAACATATCTAACTTAGAATTCTGTGTTAAATAGAAAAAAAGTTATAGTTGTTTTTGTTTGGGCAGTAAGCCTAAAACGAAACGGGAAACTAAAATCCGAAACCGGAAGTGTGAGTTTTCCGTTGATTTTCAACCGCAAAATGCGATTTTTATTCATTTAAAATATTTAAGCGAATTATTTTCATGTTTAGTAAACTTTATTTTACTTTATAAATGTTTTAATAGATATATTTCGCTTTCAAATTGGCAACAGTTAAATGGTTGCAATGTTTATTTTGATTCGAATGAGTTGCTATCTTTTTGTCAAATACTTTTTAATTAGAGCTCTTTAGATCTTTTATTATTCGTACATTGTCATGCCAAAAACAAGATTAGTGTGGCCAAAAAAGAAGAGATTTCATGCAAATCGTTATACTTGCCTTAGTGATTTGGAGTCTTCGAGTTCCAGTGCAATTGCGACCAAACTGAAAGAGAGCAGTTTTCGTTTAGGTACAGATGTTCCTAATAATAATAATTCTGGGGAAACTGCATTATTTATTTAAGAATTTTAATGTCTGTTTTTTCCATATTGTGCTGTCCTTCTTGTAATTCAACTGGATTTCTGCTCATAGAGGACTCAAGATTTGGTCTGTGTTCCAATTTCTCATTAAAATGCAAAAAATGTTCTTTTACAAAAGGCTTTTCTACTTCTGAAAAATTTGGAATGAACAACATTATTAATATGTGTTTTGTTCTTGGCTTAAGACTTGTGGGCAAAGGATACACCGCAGGAAGGAAATTATGTTCGACACTTAGTCTTACACACACACACACACACACACACACCACACCACACACACACACACACACACATTCCTTTCAAAGTTCTCTTTTCGACAGCAAGAGAAATCCATTTTAGAACGCGTATCACTTGTTGCCGAAGAAAACATGTTAAGGTCTGCGAAAGAAGTGAGAGAAGTAAAGAGTGATAAAAACAGTGATCAGCTGTGGTGTATCAGTGGATGAAACATAACAACAATGAGGCTATTCCTCTTTAAATAGCTGAGCAACAGTTATATCCATTGACACTGGCAAAGTGTTGGATACGGAAATTTTATCTTTGCATTTCAGAATATGCAACGTGAAGAAACCAAATATTTCGAAGGAAAATCATGTGTGCTCAAATTTCGCTGGAAGTTCTAGAAACATGGAGCTTGTCGGTGTTTTCAGAATGTTTGAGCGCTCAAAACATCTACGGAAATTGCAGTATCCTGAGTATTACGGTTATGGGGATTCGAAAGTATTTGAAGCTGAAACATATATGGTAAAGGCTCTGCTGCAAAGTTAGAATGCATTGGAATGCAAAAGAGGGTTGGAGGATGTCTGCGAAAATTGAAAAAGAACATAAAAAGTCTTGGGGGAAAAGGAAAATTGACCGACAAATTGTTAAATAAGTTGCAGAACTATTATGGTATTGCAATTCGAAGCAATGTTGGCAATTTAGAAGACATGCAAAAGGCTGCTATTGCAGCCTTTTTTCATTGCTGCTCCGGTAAAAAAAAATCTGATGCACGGTCAATGTCCAAAAGGTGTGAACAGCTGGTGTAAATTCCAGAGAGAGAATTTGTTAAAGATACGTTGAAAGAAAATTCAACAGATCTTCTAAATTCTGTTATAAATTCTATTAAAAAGACTTATATGGATCTTTGAGATCAAAATTTTCTAAGAAAATGTCTTCACGGGAAAACTCAGAACTGCAATGAAAGTTTCAACAATGTCGTGTGGAGTATAATTCCAAAAGAGACCTTTGTTGAGTTACAAACACTTTGCTTAGGGATTTATATTGCAGTAATACTTTTTAATTCTGGGTTTGCTAGTCTATTACCTCTACTTGAAAAGTTAGGAATGGAATTAGGGCCTGAAATGAAGTGATATTTTTGGTATCTTGACAATACGAGAATTGTTGATTCAACGAGGCATTCTAAGCCAGATAAGAAAGTGTCTCATAAAAAAAGAAAGGCCCTTCAAAAATGTAAAAGTTTGAAGTATTAAGGTTCAGGAAGGTACCACGTACAAACCTGGAGAGTTTTAATACCTTCCTAAATCTTTAAAAAGTTTTGTTGCAAATATAAACTTTGTTTTTCATTTTCTGAAGAATGTTATTTTTGTACATAACGGTTAACGATAAGGGTGATATTTCTTAAAGTAATTGAAATATTCTTATAAAATTTTTTGAGTTTGTTCTTTGTATTATAATGAATGTTTTCTGCTAAGCTAAGGATAATTTTTCAATTAAGTTATTTTTTAATGCAATTCTATATAAAAAAATTTTTTTTTCAAAAAAATTATGTGTTTTTTATGTCGAACACCTGTATTTCATAAATTTATAGTAAAACTTGAGTTTTTTTTTTAATAGACAGCATAGTTAAACATTAAATAATAATATTCCTGCAATTTTTTTTTTTTTGTAATATATATATTTTTAGAATTGTTAGCGAAAGAGCAAATTTTTGTAATATTTTAATTTAAATTTCTCATTATTTTGAAAAATAATTTTTCAAAAATATAATTTTGCTGTATTTTTATAGTTTTGCAACATATTTGTTTAAAAATAACAATTAAATAATTATTTAAGTTATATTTCAAAAAATTGTCTCCGAACCCTGTCGGATACCTTAATTTGAATGTAAGAATAGTTATGAAAACATTTATCATTATGCTACCCTGTGTTGGAAGTTTCAAACAATAAAAAAAGATATTTACACTTTCTTGCTGTATATATATATCATAATTTGTTGCATATCAATGTCCACATCATTACACATTTTATGCCCGGTTACCATAAAAATTGTCTCATTAGTAATCTATTCTATATGTTAAGTATATTCTTAAATATATTTTTTTTTCTCAAATAATTCAGAATTTTTTATATAGATTAAATTCTTAGTTTGCCAATTCTTCTGTGCCAATGCAATTTCCTATTGCAATCGTATTTTCGTAAGTCTGCGCCTGTGTGCAAGTATAATTGCTATAGGGAATGAAAGTCCGGAGGTGGGACTCGAACGCAAACCACTGCCATGGTTCGAGTAAAATACGTTCGTCTGGCATCATATGACGTAGTTATTGGATTATCTTGAATTCGATTGAGAATATTCGGATCGGCAGTCCCAAAATACGTCCAACACCCAGTTTTTGCGTCTTTACGTCAGCAAGTTGGTCTGGTGCTGCTGTCTGTGAATATTTCGGATCTCCGGCATTTCTGGAGAAGTTACAGGAATTTTTAAAATTCAATTTCAGACTCTCATACACCATCTTAAACTACACCTGGAATGCACTTTTCCCACGCCAAGACTTTAAGGGTAAGCTCCTGCCCCAGTTAACGTAATAGGCGGTCGTCCTGAATTATCCGGCAAAGTTACAGTAATTTCTCAGATTGAATATCAGATTCGAATTATCCGTTTTTAAATACGTCAGGGATCAAGTTTTCACACTCCAAAGCTTTTAAGGCAAGCCCCTACCGCGAGTTCAGTCGCTAGAGGGAATGAAAATACAGACCCGGTACTCGAATGATGTGTCTTTTTACCTAATTCGGACAATATCCGGCAAGGTTAGAGGAGTTTCTGAAATCTGATTTCTGATTATCGTTTCCCGCCCCGAGATGCAACTGGAGATTACTTTTGGTGACTTTGAGTCGGCAAATTTAGTCCCTGGAAGGGGCATTAGGGTAGTCTAGCATTATCTGGTAAAGTTACTGGAATTTCTAAAATTCTAATTCAAACTCCCGTTCACCATCCCGAAAAACACCCGAATCGCACTTTTCCCGCACCAAGACTTTAAGGGTAAGCCCCTGCCACAGTTTGCATAATAGACGGTTGTCCTGAATTATTTCTCAGACTGGATGTCAGATTCGAATTACTCGTTATGAAATACACCAGAGAACAAATTTACGCTCTCCAAGGCTTTTAAGGTAAATCTCCTGACACGGTGTATCTAAAATATGGTCGACCGGCATTATCCGGCAAAGTTACATGTATTATTGGAAACCAATTCAAAATTCAGATTCCACGCTCCAAAATACGCTAGGCACTTACTTTTCGTGCAACTTGGTTTAAAATATTTGCTTCCACAGACATATGAGTATTGCGACATTTTGCGAATTTTCCCGTTTTCCGGATTCTTTACATTTCCGGAAATAAAAAAAACTATGGCTTCATTAATTGAAATAAAAACTATCTTATGTTTTAAGTTGGACGAAATGACACACAGTGTGCAAAATTATATTATGATCGGTTGAGTAGTTTCGGATTCCATCGCAGACAAACACTGTGACACGTAGTTTTTATATACAAGGGGTGATCAAATGAAAAGGTACGAAACGACACGGTGGGTACAAATATAGACTTTATTCAAAATATACACCATAGGCCTGAGCACAACGATCCCACTGATGAACAAGCCGCAGGATTCCTTGTTCCCAGAATTCCTGTGGCTGTGACGAGACCCAGTCCTTCACAGTGTCCTTGAGTACGTCGTCCGAGTTGAAGCGCTTTCCTTTCAGGTGTTTCTTCAGTGGACCAAACACATGGAAATCGCAGGGTGACATGTCCAGACTGTAGGACGGATGGTCCAACGTCTCCCATTGGAACTTGTCCAGTTCCATTTGTGTGACTCTGGAGACGTGTGGACGCGCGTTATCATGGAGCAGAACCACACCCTCCGTGAGCAGCCCCGGTCTTTTGTTCTTGATGGACCTGCGTAGGCGTCGGAGTGTCTCACAGTACACATCGGAGTTAATGCTTTTTCTGTGCTCGAGTAATTCTGTGCTCGCATCATTTGGACGCCGCTTTTTATAAGAGCCTTTGCTCTCTCCTGCGCATGCGGGCACCCGCGCATGATCCGATCCCAGTCAGAGTCTCCAATGGCATCCCGAGATGTCTCGCTACATTCTCCCTTGGCGGAATATGCAAATATTTAACTGTTTAATTTTTATGTCGTTTCGTACCTTTTCATTTGATCACCCCTTGTATATACTAGCTGACCCGGCGACGCGTTGCTGTGACTCTGTTTTAATACGTTAATTCACAATGTTATGCTAAGCTATTCAATGCAGTCAAATTAATCTTCGCTTACAATTTAGGAGGGTTGAAATAAAGTATAAAACAACATGGTTTTAATTTTGCATTTTATTCATCTCCTATTTGAGTATAGTATAATGCATGACTTACTGTTGAAGTTGCTAAATAATAACATATGAAGATTTAATTTTACAAATGTGGTGAATAACGTTGATTCTGTGCAATTTTTAAAATTATTTTTATCATTTTAAAGTATAACAAATAATAATTTTATACAACTAATCGCTAATCGGTGCACACTATTTTTCAGTAACCCGTATTTCGCTAATTCAAATAGATTCAACGGTTTTCGCACACGTGAGCATGTAACATCTAGTTGCCCATTCGTGAAACATGGATTTTCTAAGTCCAAGTATCAAATGAATATTTTTCGGGTTTCAGATTCATTTATGGTCATCGCGAAAGCCAAACGAATCGGAATTGAAGCCTTTTGAATGGTATTAGATATTCTGACGGTATCAGTGGAATACGGGGCAACAGATTCCGTAGTAGTAGAACCGAATTTTCGCTTAAACTTTACAGTCAAAATGTTTGCTTCAAGAAGTTCCCGGTATAATTCTTTTGATGATCAAACATGCACCGTGGCATTATCTAGGTGAATTTAAGTTACGCAGAAAAAAACCAGAGAACCAACCGAAGATTATGTGGTGACATTCCTGATACATCTAGAGAATTCAAAAACTCGGTTGGAAAATTTACGGTTTTGTTTTCATCAACAATAGTGTCAATTGGTTTAAAAGGCGTTGGATCTACTGGCAACAACCCTATTTCTGGAACTTTATTTCATCACAATATCACCTTTTTTTTCTGATTAAGTGACAGGATTACAGAGGCAATAATTATCTAGATAATTATATAGTATATCCGGAAAGAGACACTCTCAATCAGTTCCTTTTTGCCTAATGAACATTACAGACATCGTCTGGTTATTTCATGCATTATATATTGGGATGAAGTTCTACTTCACCGTTTCTAATATTCAGTAGTTGGTTAGGAAATATTTGCCCAGATTGATCATCTTGCAAATGTACTCGCGTGTTTATGGTCAGTCGAAGTGTTTCCACGTTTCGCCATAAAAACGATTGTTTTAAACAGGCGTTAATCTCGTGAGAAAAAGTAGAGCGAGTAATGGCTGTTAATGTCTGTCGGAAATCACCAGACAGTAACACAACAGCAACACCGAATATTCTCTCGTTGCCATTTTTATCTTGCAAAGCTCTATGTAATGCTTTGAGTGAATGTTTATGGGTTATGGTACACTTATCCCTGATCATGATTGAATTCATTTGCAATTCTGTAGCCAATCCACTCTTTTTTCAATGATACATATTGCATCTTGTATTTTATGAATGTCCAATGGCAGCTGATGCGGAATATGCAGTTTTTCCACCATCTAACAAAGTGACAATAATGCCAGAAGATGCAATTTCGTATTGCAATCATATTTTCGCACGACTGGACCTGAAAGTTTAGTTGCTATAGGGAAGGGAAATCCGGAGGTGGAACTCGAACGCAAAGCCATTTGACCTCATTCCAGCAATATCCAGAAAATTTACGGAAGCTTTTGAAATCCGTATCCAGATTCTCATTCCCACCCCGAGAAGCACTCGATGCCCACTTTCGACGCCCCTGCTCCTGTAAGTTCAGTCTCTGAAGGGGGACATTACGGTCGGTTGGCATTATCCGACAAAGTTACGGGAGTTTTTAAAATCCGATTTCAGGTTATTCTTGTTTCCCGTCCAGAAAAACATCAGGAAAGCATTTCTCTGTCCTCAAGAATTTTAAGGCAAGCCCCTTCCACAGTTCGTGGAAAATTCTTTCGTCTGGCATTATTTGACGTAGATATGAGATTATCTTGAATTGAATTGAGAATATTCGGATCGGCATTTCCGAAATACAATCAAGACCCACTTTTTGCGTCTCTATGTCGGCAAGTTAGGCTGGTACTGCTGTCCGGGAATATTCCGATCTCCCGGCATAATCTGGCAAAAATACAGGAATTTCTATATTTCGATTTCAGGCACGAACCATCTCAAATTACACCAGGAATACACTTTTCTCGCGCCAAGACTTTAAGGGTGAGCTCCTGCCCCAGTTTGCGTAAAAGACGGTCATCCTGAATTATCCGGCTAAGTTATTGTTATTTCTCAGATTTGGATTATCCGTTTTGAAATACACCAGGGTCCAAGTTTTCACGATCCAAGGCTTTTAAGGCAAGCCCCTGCTACGGTGTGTCTAAAATACGGTCGACTGTCATTATCCGACAAAGTTATCGAAACTCCTGAAATTCAATTTCAGATTCTCATTTCACACTCCGAAATGCACACGGAGCCACGGAGCTGACTTTTGATGCTCCAGCGTGAGCAGGTTCAATCGCTAGAGAGAATGAAAATCCGGACGCGGGACTCGAATCATATGCCGTTTCTCCTAATTCAGACAACATCCGGCAAGTTTAGTGGAGTTTCTGAAATATGATTTCAAATTATCGTTTCCCGCCCCTAGATACAACTGGAGATTACTTTTCTGCCTCTGAGCCGGCAAGTTCAGTCCCTGGAAGGGGCATTAGGGTCGTCCGCCATTATCTGGCAAAGTTACAGGAATTTCTAAAATTCGATTTCAAACTCTCATTCACCATCCGGAATTACAACAGAAATGCACTTTTCCCGCACCAAGACATTAAGGGTAAGCTCCTGCCACGGTTTGCGCAATAAATGGTCGTCCTGAATTATCCGGCAAAGTTACAGTTATTTCTCAGATTGGATATCATATTCGGATTATCCATTTTGAAGTACACCAGGGTCCAAGTTTTCAGGATTCAAGGCTTTTAATGCAAGCCCCTGTTATGGTGTGTCTAAAATACGGTCGACCGACTTTATCCGGCAAAGTTACGGTTATTTTTGGAAACTGACTCGAAAATTGGATTCCACACCCCGAAATACGCCAGACACTTAATTTTCGTGCATTTTGGTTTGCAATATCTGCTTCCACAGACACATGAGCACAGCTACATTTTGCGATTATTCCCTTACGGGAATATTCGCAAAATCTGGCAATGTGTTTTCCGGATTCTTCACATTTCCGGCAATAAAAAAATTATGGCATCATTAATTGAAATAAAAAGTATCCTATGTTTTAAGTTGGACGAAATGACACACAGTATTCAAAATTATATTATAATCGGTTGAGTATTTTCGGAGTCCATCGCGGACAAACACTGTGACACGTAATTTTTATATATAATGATATCAAAATTTCTACCGAAAGGAAAGATAGCAGCCGAGAAGAAATGTAAGTGTCAGGACGTACATATTAAATTTTTCTTGTTATTTTAAATATGAACATAACATTTTATATAGAAACTAACATTCCGATAAATGGTTTCGCGGCAGTAAAATTAGTCTTATTACTTATTGCACTATTTAGGGTATCCTTTTCCAAAGTTCAATAAAAGACAGGTTTGAGGTATGATAATTATGCAAATAAATGCAGACTAACTTTGTTGTCAATCCTTACTAATGTGAATTATAAATTGACAAAAAAAGTAGAAGAATTTAATATACGGGTAGGGAGCAAAACGTGACTTGTAAGGACCGAAACCTTGTGCCTACTGATTTCCCATAGAAGATTGCTAGACAGATGCACTACGAAATTACTTATGGTCTTATAAGTATTATCAGATTTATCCTGATTATTTTATTACATTTAAAATTACAGATAAATTTATAAAATAAATATTATTTAATTCAACTTGAGTAGAAATCTGTAAAGCAACTTCAAAAGGCTAAATAATTTTCTTAATTTTTTGTTCCCCAAAATAAAATTTTAATTCTAATATAAAAGTTTACAGAGAAAGAAAGGGCAGAAATAAGTTTCTTTTACATGAACAACTAAAAAAAAGAAAGGTCAACTTCTGTTATTCTATTAGAAGTTTTGGCTTCGTGTATTTTGTCCCTTATCTTGTGCTGTTAAAAGTTTAAATGAAATATGACTATGTTGTAAACAAGATAACAGTGATCATCTATTTTCTTCTACAAAAAATAATCTCAACTTTTTTTATTCTTATCATCGAACCTATTTTTATAAAAAAGATACCTATAAATAAAATTATATTTTTGTAGAACAACATTTTTTCCTTGTTTTTGTAAAAGAACGCAACTCAGGGCATTTGATTTCTTGATACATCTCATAGCAACCTATTTAAATAATTTAAATTTTTTAAAGTCCCAATCTATAAGGCCTTTGAGAAGTAGTTGCTATAAAAGATAACTAAATGATTACTGTTAGAGATTGAATAAATGAACCCTTTTTCTCTTTACCCTCACCAACAGTGATATTTTATATATACACACACTTTGGCTATTGTTAAGTTTGAATTATTACTGGAAAATAGCTTAGATATTTGGATAAAATTTATTCTGCATATTGACTGATCCTATTGTACATAATGCTGGAAATTACATGCATTAATATTGATTTGGTTTGGGTTCAGAAACTCATAGGTTTAAGGAAATGCGGTACGATTTATATACATTTTTTTGATTTAACGGCTTTTATAAATATTTTGCTTGCAACTTATATATACATGTAAAAGGAAAAACGGGTCCTTTTTTTAAAGAAAAAATCAACATATTACAAAAAGCAAACCATTTAATTTTCTTTAAAAAAATTTAACAAATCTGGAGGATTTTTAAAATGCTCCTACACCTACAATAATTGACGTACACCCATGAAATTTGATTTATACAAGTATGCCAACCTGTGTACAACAAACGTTGGTATTTATTTGGTGATAACTTGATTGAAATTTATGAAGTGATTTTTTTTAATGACCGCTTACTAAAAATTCCTTAAAAAATGTATAAATTCTAAGCCCAGCTGCTTTTTAAAAACCAAGCATTGCTTTCCTTAAAAAATGAATGTACCAATTTATACCAAACATTAATATAATAATACCATATATTATATCAATAGGAAACACCAAAACGTTAAGCACAAAGGAAAAAGTCTTTGTATTTTAAATAAAAAAAATACTAGTGTTTTTTTTTTTTTAATTCTGAGATAAATCAGTTTTTAGTTTTGATTTGCAGTCGGAATGTGAATAAAACGAACATAAAATGGATCATAAATCTAGATTTTTTTTTATCTTATAGTTCTCAGATTTGATGAGAAAAGAAAATACATAAAAAATAATTTAAGCTAATTTTTTTTAAAAAAAAATTTGACTGATTTTCATTAAATTAATCGTATTGTGTCCCCATTATGAAGGAGATTAAGGTTCGCAGTGTAATTAAATTTCTGCATTTGAAAGGTTATAGTGTCCGGAAAATGTACGATAAAATAAAGGCCATGTATGGAAGTGATAGTCCATCCCACATACAAACGTCATTGTTGTGATGGGAAAAAGAACTTTTTAAACTGGCCATATATCTCTCGCAGACGATCCAACTAGTAAAAGATCATCACTCAAGGACGATACTACCACAGTGAAGAAGATCGAGGACTCTATTCTGTAAGATCCAACAGCAATCATCCAAATACTCATAAATGAAACTGATTCTAGTTACGACAATGTATGGAGGAAGAATTATGCATATCAAAGTATGTATGCTGGACTTCACGTGTGTTGGACTTCACATGCTGGACTTCACGTGTACTGATTCCTTTTCAAAAAAGTAAACTCAACGTGACATTTAAAGGGAGATGTTGAATCTTTTGGAGCAAAAGAAGAGGATTGTTAGGAACGCCAGGTAACTATGGATGGAGTTTGTATATATATTGTATAGAGACTAAAAAGATAAGGAAGAAGTGGAGGCATAGCCCAAGAAAGCAAAGTTTGTAGGGAAACTCTTGGTAACTGTGTTTTAAGATTTTTGCGGAGTCATCTTAACAAACTGCCTGTTGGTATAATGGTTTGGGGGGGGGATAAGTTTCTGGTACGTATTCAAAGCTTTACGATGCCCCAACGTTATGTGGATGTTGTGCTGCGCGCGCGGCAGATGACACTTCTTCAGAGATACTCAATGCCTTTTACCTGCAAGATATTGCCGGACCATCCCACTGCACGTGCCCCAAAAAATGTGCTCCACAAGATTTACCGATGTTTTCCTAAATCTCTCACCGACTGGATACGTCTGATACATAATTGGCTGCGATTTGTGTGCCCTGCAATTTCCACCTCTAGCAGACGAACTGAAGCAAATGGTTAACAGGGAATGGAGAGCTATTCTTCGAGACATCATTCATATTCTCATTGATTCTGTGCTGAGACATATTGCTTAGTGCAGTGCCGGTTTATCCATTGGGTGCTTGGGAGGGCACCCAGGGGCACGGGGTCGGTAAGGGTCTTAAGGGCCAGGATAAGCTGGACTTAACCAGATTTTCTGGCTATAAATTTCGATCTGCCAGAGCCAAGGGAGCCTGTAGATCCTCTGCGCCCAGGACCCGAAATGAACCTAAACCGGCACTGGCTTAGTGTATCATCATCCGTCGTGTTCTTAAAACGTATTGACCTGATGTTGTTCTTACATCATGTTGCGAACATCATTTCAAAATATTTCATCATTTCAAAATTTTCGTTATTGTGTCTTTCTGTTTACCTATTTTCTTCACTTTTTAGTACATTTTCATTATCATGCAAATTGTGTGCATATATACAAGTATATATCATTCTTTCATATACAGGACACATACAAAATAATGACAAAACACTACATATCTGAATTACTATTTTTATTATATGGTGTTGATCTACCATTCGACAACAACAATTCGATGTGTGAAAATGTATATAGATTTCTCATTAAACGATATTTTAACCATGGTATAAAAGTACTTCCCAATTCTTCTGTCGACTGCTGTATTAAGTAAAAAATATTTTCTAGATTTTTTTAATGTAATTTTTTAAATATTTTACTAATTTAAAAGTTTTAAATGGAATTCCAGACTATTGTAGCTCATAGCGAAGTTTGGATAGGAGGACTTTCAAACTACCAAAACAGAAAAATGAAAAGGATACTGAAAAATTCAGAGGTATGAAAATAAAAACATTCCACTTATCGTTCTATTTAAGGCTCATAATTTCTTACTTTATTGATTCTATACTTATCATATTTCTGAAAAAATTTTATGAATTATTTTTTTAAGCAAATGAATTATCTCTGAAAATTTAAGATTTCTATTTTGAGTTTAATAATGTTTAACTTGTTGTAATAGATTTATAGGTTTTTTGTTTTGAAGAGGTCTTTTGTTTCGTAATTTTCAAACAAATGTGTTGCACACACATAATATGTATGTAATAATTTTTTGTTTTAATATGATCTAATTGTTTTAGGTAAAAACAGTGAATTTACTTTTAATATTTTTTATCCCAAACATTTGAACTTCTTAAAGCTAACAATAACTCCCTCAAAACAGATTATCTTGATATAACTTTGTGCATTATAGATAATAAATTAAATAGAAAAATCCTTGATAAAAGATATGCCTTTAATTTTAATATTATTATTGTACCGTTTTTGGTTATAAATATTTCTATTTCTATTTATAGAATTTTTTTTAGTTATTTACATCGAAACAGTATATGGAAATGTTATTCTTAATTATTTACATCTTATATATCAGTAAATACTACAAATATAATTTTTAACCAAAAAACTTTGTTAATATTGTCGTCTCGATCGTGCTTATCCTTTAATTTTTTTTTATTATTACATTTCTAATTAGTGGAAGATTTATAACATGTTTTTAAAAAATTAATTGTAGATAGCTCAATTTTTTTTCATTCCCTATGTTTCAATTAAGTTCTTGAAACAGTTGTTGGCACCTTCGGTGGAGTCTAGTGTTTTTATATTTTTTCTTTGTCAAATCCATAGAACAACAACAACAGCAACAATTAAGTTCTTTATTTTTGTCTGGTTAAATAATTTTATTTTTTATCAGGTGTTTTTTTTCTTCTTCTTTTTGCTTACATTTGCAAGATGACGCCACAGATAAAAAATTTTAAACATACTTTATTTTCTCTTTGTCTCCTGAATTTTTCTTGTGGTCTTTTCCTTCCAAAGTTTTTTTTACTAATTTTTTTGCTTTCAAGCTTTTTTAGATATAATTTTTATTTGATTTTTAATATTTCACCAATTCTTCCTTGAATGCTTTACTGTACTATTACAGTTCAATCTACGTGCGTAGTTTGTACTTCTGGCGTGTTTTGCGCTAATATATTGTCTCCTTAAAAATAAAATTTTATCTAGGTATTTAATTTTCTAGCTTAGGTATGTAGATTTATTTTTTCCTTGGAATTTGGTACTGCTAACTCTTATTTTTAGTATTCTTCTTCTAGCATTAAGATTATATTCCTTAGAATTAATAAAATCTTATTTTTATACTATCCCAGTGGTATAGGGAAATGTAGGGGAAGGTTGACTGGCCTTATAACTAAATTTATCTCTACAATCTTAGTTCCTAATTTTAAAAGTTTGCGATTAGCTGCTACTAAGGCTATCTTATTTTTGATCTATACAGTCTTGTTGTGGTGCTATTAATTGCTTTGCTTTATTAAATTAGATTTATAGCGATTTAGTACATGGTATTATGTATATGAATGAGAGCCTTTGTTTAATGCAATGATCCCAATAATTTTTTTGTCCCATTTAAATTTTTTAAAAAAAATCTTAGAATTTAAGAAATAATTGTTGCAGAAAGACTTCATTTTTCTGGAAGAAATCATTGATAACATAGAATAATATTTAACATAGTTAAATTTCATACTTTTTAAAAAATAACTTAATGAGATATGAATAATAAGAAAAATTACTTATAAACATTTTACACATGATTTTTATTTTATTATTTTATATGCTCTTAACGTGACTTTTTTTGAAGTGTACTTATTAAAGTCACACAAAATATTCTTAAATATTTAATACAAATTAAAACTGAAACCCTTCTGCTACTTTTTTTCAATATTATTTATGTTAAATTTGTTTCTTTTCGAATAAATTGAGCAAATTCTTCATGAATTCTGTCCAGTTCTTTTCGGAATCTTTATCTCATTATCGTACATTTATCTACCTTTGAAATTGGTTTTAATATTCATTCTATAAAAAAAAAAAATCAGATTGAGGGAATTTAAATTTGTTTGAAGTTTACTAGAAATGGATAAACTAACACTACCCACCCGCTTCGCTAGGTATTTCATGATGTCACATGAATGTAAACTGTTTATTTGTTTTATAGATATCTTAGCTTTAGCCCTCTCGCTGCGCATCCCGCGATTTCCACGGGCAAAGTTCACGTAGCAGACGTAGCACTACGCAGCGAGAGGGTTAAGAAATCGATTGTATTGAAAAATATTCTACTCTACCCTCTTGATATTAAAAGGACAGAACGTTTAAATAATAATTTCTAAAATTGAAGTAGAATTATCTTTTACGCTCTCGTAAGCCCATCCTAAGTGGATTTCCGAGAAAACTCATTTTAAGTAGATCTCTACGAAATAAAAATAACATGATTGCTAAGTTTCAATTCTAAATCTAATAGTTCAAAAACGGAATTTTTTTTATCTATAAGTTCCAATAAGCTTGGAGTCGATTTCCGTAAGATCCGTCCAACAAACCCATTCAATTCAACAACAGAAAACTTACATACTAAATTTCATTACTTCAGATTTAGTAGTTCGAAATTGGGAATTTTGTTATCAATATGCCGCAAAAGATTCTTGTTCCCCAAAGGAATAGATTTCCATAAAATCCTTTCTTAGCGGATTTCCATTCAACAAAAGTAACATGCATAAAAAAATTTCATTACAGTAAGTAGTAGTTCGATTACGGAAACT
>BMAO01035466.1:0-29828 GCA_019973975.1 Trichonephila clavata | reverse complement strand
AGTCAGCAATTCTCAACCGCTGGTCCGGCGGACCACCAGCGGTCCGCGGACAATTTCTTCTATTCGCGAAAAAAATTTACTTATCAAAAAAAAAATAATAATAAGAACTTAAATTTTAATTTATTAAATTACGAAATACAAATATATCTTGAACTATTTATAATTCTACGTAATTTATGGTTAGTACTGCACTGAAGAAAAATTCCCGAAATGCTGACAAAAGTGCGCGAGAGCGCGGCGCGTAAACCCCTCTGTTGGCGACAGACACTTAAGCCGGGGTTATAATAGTATATAGATCACAGCTTATTGTGTTCGGTGGATCACAGAACACGGAAGCGTTGATTGAAGGAGTTCTTACAGAAGGTTAATAGATTTGATGTGTGATCTGGTACAGTTTTATCGTTGTATAGTCTGGGTGTTTTTAAGTTATTGTTAAACGAAACATTGTTATAATAATTATATATCTGTTTAACTGGATTGGACCAATATAACAGTAAGTTTATTGATTATTTATATACTTGTATGTATGTATGTATGTATGTAGGCGCTAATAAAAAAATATTTTTTAACCCTTAGTAGATGAACCGTAAACAAGGCACGCTATTCAATTTTTGAATACCAGTTCAATGTCTCAAAAAAATGACGACAAAACAGGAATAGTACCAGGAAAAAGAGAAAACCATTTATCAGACACTACAACCACGAATATATAAAATATGGTTTTATTCTTTGGCCCAATTCTACGGAAGAAGATATACGTCCGATGTGTATCATTTGCCATGAAGTTTTAGTAAATGATGCTATGAAACCAGCGAAAATGTTACGACATTTGAAGGCTAAACATTCCGAGCTGGAAAAAAAAGCCGCGTGAATATTTTGAGCGTAGAAAACAAGAATTAGGATTACAAACAAAAACATTTAAACAAAATTTTATTCACAACAAGTCATTATTAAAATGTTCGTACCTAGTTGCCCTTCGGATTGCCTAAAACAAGAAAATCCTTTACTACTGGGGAAATTTAATAAAACCAGTTTTAATAGACGTCTGTTTAGAAATGTTTGGACTCTCTGCTGTTGATAAAATCAAATCGATTCCCTTATCTAATGATACTATAAGAAGAAGAATTGAAAAATTATCAGAGAATGTGGAATACCAATTAATACAAAAGATAAAGGAATCAACACTTTTTGCAATACAAATCGACGAATCATGCGATATTTCTAAAAAGGCCATATTAATTTGCTATGTTAGATATATTGATTTTACTTTGGAAGAAATAAAAGAAGAATTCTTGTGTTGTATAGAATTGGCTTCATATACAACAAGTGATGAGATTTTTAAAGCACTTAATTCTTATGTTATTAAACATTCTTTAGAATGGAAAAATTGCGTAGGTGTGTGTTCCGATGGGGCGGCTAGTATGGCTGGCAGACATTGTGGTGTTACTAAAAGAATTCAGCAAGCAGCTAATTCTGATTTATTAATTACCCACTGTATAATCCACAGACAACATTTAGCAGCGAAAAGTTTATCCACAGAATTACATGAGGTTTTAGCGGAATCTATAAAAATTATTAATTTTATCAAAAAAAGCGATTTAAACAGTAGGTTATTCGCAATATTTTGTCAGGAGGTTGGTGCCAAACATGAGCAGTTATTATTGCATACAGAAGTTCGATGGCTCTCGCGGGTAAGATTTTAACCAGGCTTTTTGAATTAAAGACGGAAGTAGAAATATTTTTAAGAGAAAAAATAATCCTTTAAGTATGCATTTTTCTGATGTAGAATGGGTTGCAAAACTAGCATATTTAAGTGATATATTTTCATATATCAACGATTTAAATTTGAGTTTACAAGGAACTTCTACAAATGCGTTTCATTTATTTAATAAAATAGATGGATTTAAGAAAAAAATTAATTTTTGGGTGGATAAAGTAAATACCAATAATATTGATGTATTTAGTAATTATTTTGATTTTATTAATTTACAACAAGATTTAAACGTATCAAGATTAAATATAATCATTGGGCATCACTTACAATCTTTAAAAAATGGTTTCGAAAATATTTCCCATCTGAAAATACCACGTGTGAAAGAAATGTGTGGATAACAAACCCCTTCATACCATATGAGAGTAGTAAGTTAAATTTAAGTGACAGAGAATATGAATCCCTCCTTGAGATTAGTACAGATATTATGTTAAAAGCTAGTTTTTCAACAATGTCCCTAGATAAATTTTGGATCAAATTGAAAAATGAATATCCATCTCTATACGAGAAAGCAATGAAAATGTTAGTCCCTTTCGCAACTACATATTTATGTGAAGCGGGATTTTCATCTATGACGGTAATAAAAAATAAATGTAGAAATCGTCTTTCGGTTATTTCGCCGCTCCGACTTAGCTTGACTAATTTAGAACCCACAATTGAAAAGTTGATTGAAGAAGAGCAGCCACAATCTTCTCATTAACAATAAATAACAATATAAAAATTGTAGATCTTTAATTTAGTGTAGTATCACATGTTGAATTATTTTGTTGTGTTCATATGCAATGATTTTGTGATTTTTTTATAATTTCTGATATTTTTTGTTGTAATTTTTTTCAGGGGTTTGTTACTTATTAAAAATTATTATTACAAACAAACAATAAATTATGTTAAAATGGTTGAGGCTTTCGCGGCCGTTGTTTTGACTTGAAGTAGTTCTAGTCGGGCTTAAAGGCCGTCGTTGGTTGAAATTGCTTCCTCCCGTTCCGTGGGCACGTTGGCTAGCTTTTTCTGAGGTGCTTCTATGCCATCCAGTCTGCATCCCACCTTTGAGATGGAAACACCATAGAAAAAGCTAGCCACTCGTGCCAGCGAAACGTCAGGAAGCAATTTCAACCAACGACGGCCTTTAAGCCCGACTAGAACTACTTCAAGTCAATAAATTATGTTTTGTTTTACAAATTTTTTTGATTTAATTTTTAGTAATCGTAAGAGTGATATTTTTGTTGTGTTTCTATGTCCATGAATTTGTGATTTTTTTTTATAATTTTCTGTGATTTTCGTTAAAGTTTTGTTATATATATTATATGTATGTAATATAATTACATATATTACATTTAAATATTAGTGTACGCAAATGATAATAAACATGTTCCAATTAACGTATTTAGTAGTTCTTTAATACCTAGTAAAATTTTGTTGTTAAAAAAATATCACCGGTCCGCGAATTTTTTTTACAAATTTTACCGGTCCGCGGGCCAAAAAGGTTGAGAAACGCTGGCTTAAGTTATGTTGCTTAATTTGGCATTGTTTTGTAATTATTATAAATATATTCGTTCAATCGTAGAACGGAATCTAAAGCATAATCGAAGATGGTTGAACTCTCTCTAAATATGTAATTAATTATTTTTATACTTTCAATATAAATTCATTTGATGATTTTTTAATATTTGAGTGATTGTAACCATAAAAGGCGTCTGTGAACTAAATAAACTTTGACTGTTATTCCTCGCAATGACAGCATTTTGCGACGTCTTTTGACTAGGCAAAATTGATTTACAATTTTGACTAGGCAAAATTGTAAATCAGTTAGTATCATAAAGTTAGTAAATTATGATAAATTAACATTTAATCTATATATATACAGTTAAAAACTCTAAATGTTGTTTAAAAAATTATAGAAAATAAAAGTACAACCCAAACATACCCAATTAATTTTATGCAAAATTTATTATTATTAATTTATTCAACATATGGAGCCCTCTATCGATTAACTGTACAACTAATTAAAATGCTATTATTATTACATATTGTCGTTTTACTAAGAACTATATTAGAAATATAATTGTAAAGAACATTAGCTAGGTATCCATGTTCAATACAACGTTTAATAAAACTATTAAAATTTAAATATATATTAGATTTATCACTAACTGATACATTATTACGATAAATATAGCTAAAAAAGATATTTCTATACACAGGTATTGATAAATTCAAATTCTAGTATGACACTTTAAGAATGTTAAAATTAAAATCATCTCTTTTATCATAAATATAACTTGTAATTTATAATCCTTAATATACAATGATACATCCAAGTAATTAGTTTTAACTGGATTACTACTTATTTTAACTAGGTTTAAGTAATCGGGATAAAAAGTAATAATGGGGTTAAAAGTGTTATTTTTACCAAAAATAATTAGATCATCTATATATCTAAAAATGTAATAACCGTTATTAATAATATATACACTCAAGAGCCGAGACATTATGACCACCCCTACATTTTGCAATGAACTCGCCTGGATAACGTGGAAGGCATGTAAGCAGGTGGAAGTGGTATTTAACTGCTGCTGAAAAATCTGAAGAATCATTCTTTCACTTACTTCTGTGTGTGATGGAAAAGGCTGCGGATCTAAGCGACTTTAATAGAGGGCAGATTGTAATGGCTCGAAGGCTCGGAACAAGTATTTCCGAAACTGCACGACTCGCGGGTTGTTTTGATTTATAGTTATTAGTACTTATGCAAAGTAGATGAATGACGGTGAAATCAGCAGTAGACGACATGGTGTTGGACGTCCACACGCTACCAAAGAAAAAGTACGTCGGAGACTGTCTCACATGGTGAAGCAAAACCGGAGCCAGACAGTGGCTCAGCTAACATCCCAATACAACGCAGGGCCAAGTAGAATAGTATCGGTGCACGCGGTTCAGCGGACACTGTTGGATATGGGGCTACGCAGCAAACGTCCCACTCTTGTGCCTTTGCTGACCAAGCGTCATCGTCAACTCTGCTTGCGCTGGGCCCGGAAACATCGCGACAGGTCCATGGATGAGTGGGAGTGAGTTGCCTGGTCAGATGAATAACGGTTTGTCATTCATCACGCTGATGACCGTGTCAGGATGCGCCATCTTCCAGGCGAACAGTGGCTCCCTCAATGTACAGTAGGTCATACACAGGCCGGTGGTGGCGGTATTATGCTTTGGAAGACGTTCTCTTGGGCGTCTCTGGGACTCGTGGTTGTGGTAGAGCAGACCATGAATGCTACAGGGTATCTGAACATCATCGCGGACCAGTTGCACCCTTACATGTCTCTGTTTTTCCCAGCTAGAAATGGAATGTTCCAACGGGACAACGCCCCATGTCACAAGGCTAAAATTGTGTTGGAGTGGTTCCAGGAACATGATGTTGAATTCCAGTTAATGTCCTGGCCTTCTAACTCGTCGGATCTCAATCCGATAGAACACATTTGGGATGCCATGGGACGCCAGCTCAAAGACTACCAATTCGCAATATCTTTGATTTGCGTGACCGTTGCTTAAACATCTGGTACAATCTGTCTCCAGCCATCTACCAAGGACTTGTGGCATCCATGCCAAGGCGGGTTGAAGCTGTGTTGCGCGCCAAAGGTAGGCCAACTCGTTATTGACAGGTAGTCATAATGTTTTGGCTCCTGAGTGTATTTGTATTCGTAAAAGTGTAAATATAAATTAGCCAAACTATTGCTATCAGGCCACCTTGAGGCATATATATATATATATCATAAAAAACTGTTTATTATTATTATTATTTCTGACTGTATACATTTATTTATCTTCTTATAGATCAATATAACCCCAGACAGATGATTCCACCAAACTATGGCAACAGGAATGGTAATTTATAATTTTTTAAGATTTTTTTTATACAAAAACTCATTAAAATACGTGGTAGATTGTACTCGAGGATAAAATGGGATGTAGCTTCTATTTTTTTTATAACCTTTTCCTTGATCAATAAAACAGAAACGCTTTAATGTAGTCTGTCCTAAGTGTATTGGGAATATATATATCAGCTAAGAAGCTGGGATTTGTAAAACAGTCAAATCTTATCTTGTAGAATTTAATCGGATAAAAATATCTTTAAAAAATTTAGGCATCATGAAATATTTTAAATATATTTTGCTTACATTAGTATACTTAGATGAATATTTTAAAATTTATTATCTTTTCTTATTTTTCGTTTTTTAAAGTAATCAAAACATACACTCTCTCTGTTTGACTATTACTAAGAAACAATTATATTTTCCTGAAACGCACAGGTTCATGGACTTGATCTAAATGTTTCTGTCGGTCAAGTGGGACAAGAAACAACAACAACCCATTTTCCAGAAGAATTCAGAATAGACAATTATTGAAGAAATGAACCTAAGTACATATTTAGTAGGGGCGATGTGCATTTATTATAGTGGAAAATGGTACGGATATCGCAGCATCGTTGAATTAAAAACTTAAAAATAAAAAAGATGCTCCTTGGAGGATTTCCAAACAGCCAAAAAAGTGATCTTCCGGTCAGAATGATGCAGAAAATAGAAGCTTAATAAAATATGTGTTGACCACGGACACTAATGCACATTTTGCATCTTTTCTCTATGTTCTTCACTAAACTATTGAGGAGTCCTTGGGGAATATTGCTCCACTCATCTCTCAAGGCAGTTTTTAACTCTTGCACTGTACGGGAAGAGATGATTCTTTGTACAACACGTTTGTCAAAAGCGTCTCAGGCATGTTCAATATGATTTAGATGAAGAGAGTAAGAAGGCCATTGCATGCGGAGAATATTTTCACTTTTCCATACATCAACGCTTCTGTGTGGCCGCGCATTATGGTCCATAAACAGAAAGCCTGGTCTTACACAGACCCCTATAAATACGAACATGATCTATAGAATAATCTTCTGCAATACCTTTGCAATGTAACGCTTCCTCGCCCAAAGATATGAAGCGGTGTTTTGTCATTGTGCATGATGCCTGCCCTCACCATCACGCCTTGCCGTACCAATCACGTTCACAAACTTATGTGCATAACGTGATCCACGCTCTTCCCACAGTAATTGGTGGCCTGAATCACTTGTCACACTGAAACCAGATTCTTCGAAGAATATCACTCTAGACCAATTTAGGGGATTCCAACCAACATTTTCCTTGCACAAGCGTAATCTCTCTCGACGATAAGGTGGTTGAAATGGGATGTAACGGACAGACTTCCGTGCATACAAACCAACTTGACTTAATCACCGTGAGATGGTTCTTGCTGAAACATGCTTACTGGTATCGGTTTTGAGGTTGCAGCTATCTGCCCGGAGTGAAATCTCTGTTTCTTTTTGCCACGAAGGCTACACAGCGATCCTCCAAAGGTGTGGTGTTTCCACCATGACCCCTGTCATACTTTCGCAAAGCATTTTCACCTTCAGTGGTCTTTAATCTCGAGATGACACTCTTTGATACACCCATTGCAGCAGCTACAGTATTGACGCTTTAACCTGCTTCCAGTCGTCCAATTACTCGTCAACGGTTGTAGTCCCTTAAATCATGTCTTGATGGCATTTTGCTCTTAATTATTGCAAAACCCAAACAGAGAATTTCAGAGAAATAACTTTTATAATATGCAAAGCACTATTTTCGTCAAACATCAGACAGCATTCATTGATTCATGAGCTTATATGAACTGTCGTTTATACAAATAATGAGTCCTGGTCTACCAGGCCCTGTAAACTTGAATTAAATTTTATTTATCAGCTGCGGAGTCACAATTTTACATAAGTCACTTGTCCCTTAGCAATTGTCAAGCAGTGTATTTCAATATATTTCTTAAGCGTATATGTTAAAATTTTTCTTATCAATCATTTTATAGCCATTTCTTTTAATTTGACAATCAAATATTTTTAAAAATTCCCTAAATAGAATATTGAAAATATAATGATTTGTGATAGAGTAAAACTTTTGGTTGAATATAAGAAAATAAATAGTATGAGTAGAGAGGTGAATTATGGGATCTGTATCTAAATAAGCGAACTTAATCGACAAATCAATACATTTAAAATTATTTGTTCTGTCGATTAAGAAATAATTTAAATTACGAATATATGTTTCAGTTAGTAAGAATTAATTGTGAAATTAATTAAACTTTTCTGTTATGTTTTTTTTTAGTTTTTTTCTTCTAAATTTAAACTTTTACTTAAAAGTAAATATCAATGTTTAGTGTCAAATCTTGATTTTAAATGAAAGTTTTTATTTTTCCATTTTCTATGGTTCCAGAATACTTGTAAATTATTAGTTTCCTATAAATTAATATAAACAATATTTTATAAAGCTATTTTAAAAAATATATTATACCTTCCAAATTAAAATCATGAATATTAATGGAAAAACAAACCTCTGTATTTTCAATTATGTGCACTGAGTGGCCAAATTATTATGACTGTCCCTTCGGTACAATATTGAACCACATTTTGACCTTAATACTGCATGGATTTTTCGTTGCATAAACTATATAAGTTGTTGGTAAGTGGTATGAGGAATTTGAGACCATATCCGATGTATTGCACTTCGCAATGCCTTAAGTTTGAATGATACCGGAACCAGCTACCAGATTCCTCATTTAATTTCATCCTACAGATTCTCAATTAGATTTTTTGCGCAGGCAAACTAAGCAAGGTAAAGTTTCTGTAAGGCTCTTTGAACCATCGAGGAATAGTACCAGTGGTACAGCAGAGATCATTGCCCTGCTGAATGTAACCATCTATAGCAGGGTACTTTATTAATATAAAAAGATGTACTGGATCTACGATAACGCTTAAATGCCATTAGATATTCAGATTTTCCACACGAATGAAAGGATCCACGCAATGCCATGAAAACACCTCCAAACTGAAATATTTTCTTCACCAGTTTGAAGAGTTATGGCACTTGTAGGTAGGGTCCATGCTTTCGTTTTGTCTTCTCCATATTCGCACTCTATCATCTGTATGGTGTAACTGAAAAGGCGATTAATTTTACCATATGACATTTTCCATTTATCTACAGTCCAATCTTTGTGCACCTTTGTGAAATGGAGACGTCTGCTTTTGTTCAGAGCTGACAGCAGAGGCTTTCGAACAGCTCGAAAGGCAAGCATAGCCTATATAATGTACTGTGCGGTGAATAGTTCATTAAGAGCCGTTTCTAGTTGTTCTTTGATTAAGATTCCCAACGTTTTAAAGAATGGTTTCTCTTCTGTTGCACGCGAAAACTTTCGCAATTCTCCTTTCTGAGAGAACTTTCAGTAGCCAGTGATGACCAGAAGCCGGACGTTCAGACTCGGTTTTCTCCTTGGGAATCTACTCTCTTTGCAAACGTTAATAACTACTGATTTCGAACACTTCCCAAGTGCAGCCATTATGTTGATACTGATTATGACGCTTAGAGCACTTTCAATCATTCCGATTGAGAACATATTTAAAAAATGATTTTCTCTCCTTTACTTCTCAAGTAACACAATGCAGCTGATGTTTCACTAACTCTGCTTTCTTATTAATAGCTATCTCACAATCTGTTGGCAACTACTTGAAATTATTGATGATCTCCGAAAAAGTGTTAAGTAGTCACAACAGTTTGGCATTTAGTATACATCTTAAATATTTTATAATTTATTAAAATCAAATGATTTAATAGGTAAATATCGGTTATCTATTATTAATATAAGTATATTGATTTTTTAGGACGATATAATAATAACTACGGAGGATACCCCAATGCAAGGCCGCAGCCATATGGTGCACCACCTAGGCCACCACCAGGAGGTATTGTAGTTTATACAAAAAAATTATCTTTGTGTTAACAATATAGGCAAGACTGGGCAATTGTTTCAGCGCACGATTATATGTCGACCTAAATCTAGAGAACATTTTCTCTATATTTGGTTTCCTGATAGTCTTGGCGAGCCATTAATTGCCCACTCCTGATATAGAGTAATTGCTTGATATTTAATTGTAATAAATTTGTTCTTGGTGCAGCTTAAAACTGATTGATTCCATAACAGTCAAATTGTTTTATAAAAATAAATTGTAGTTTTAAAAAAAAACTAAAAAATACATTTTTATAGTTAATCGAACTAAGTTGTAACTTAATCTTTTAGTCGCCAAATCAGGAAATGGGATCTGAAATGAGTCACCAGATGCGGGATGGGATCTGGAAATGGGAAATATTTAATCTTGACGATCCTGATCAGGACAATGGATTAAAAATATTAAATTATTGTATTGTCATCGGTGCTGTACAAGTGAGCAAAATTTCGAATTAATCTGACCTTTTAAAGTGGGTAATAATGGAGTTCAAATATTACATTACATACAAGTGAAGCTTATCACAGGGTGTTGATAAAGGACTTGAAATTAAGAATATTATGGTTTATTTTTTTTAATCTGCCCGATCATTTCGATAGTTATTTATATTTATTATTATTTGCTGTTGTTTTTTTGCAAGCAACATAAACATTCCTACTGTTGTCAATATGAATATGCACATGATGATGAAAATGCTTAATACAGAAAATTTTTTACCACAAAAATAATATTTTACAATATAGTTTAGCGTGGTTAGAAGTTTTCTGTGATAATCAATCTGGTATGTTTAGGGAAAAGTAGCAATTAATAGTATAAAAAAATACTACTTGCATGAGAATCTTAAAGTATGATTCTCTCCCTGCTTCAATATTCAGTAATAGAATTTAAAATCATAATTAAGAGTCACTTCTTATTATTAAGATATAATCCATAAAGTTTATTTGTTTGCTGATAATAATTAGAGAAATTAATTTCAGTGAAATAAATTTCAGTTTAATTGCTCTTTAAAAAATTATTATTTTTAAACACTCAAATCTCGAAGCAATTTTTTTGAAAGAGTAAGTTTAAATAATATTTTAATAACTAATCCAATGATTATAGCACCAAATGCCCCTCGTCCTAACACGGTGGCTTCGCCAACCCCAGCTTCAAGCACAGGAACGACATCAGCCACTACTTCGAGCACAAATGCAGCTTCTAGTACAGGTAATATTTTACATACTTTAGACTTAACCTTAAAATATTTTTTAAACCGTGTTTCTTTTTTTAAAAATTCAATTAAAAACAAATCTAGGTTCAATTATATTACAAAACTATATTTTTTGCGAAGAACAATTGCTTGTCTCAGTTACCTTTTGTTTCAAACTATTTTGTGTATTTTTCCTGAATAGCAGCTCATTAAATTTGTAGGAATCTCTGAATATTTTTTTGAAATGGAAAGATGCAACTAATGTTTTCTTTAATATAAAAATAAGACATAAAAAAGATTAATATGCTAGATATTTGTATTTTTTTTACAATATATATATTGTTTTTATTTTGTGAGAAAATGCTTATATTGCATACGAATTTTGATAAATATTGGCTTATATTTATTCTTAAGAACTCTTTGGTGCATTAGTAACTCGTTCATTTGATACTATTTTAATTTTCATATATATAATTTAAGTTAGTTCTAATAAGTTAGAATAATATGTTACGTAATTAAAAAAAGGAATAATATGTTTTATTATCTTTAATATTTCATTTTTACTTCCTAACTAAAAAGGCAAATCACCATAATTTTTTTATTTATTGAAAACCTCTTTTAACTTGGCATTTTTATAAAGATCCCATGTAAAAAACAAATAATTCTTAACAAATCGTTCAATCCCTGTAGGTAAAGTAATTGAATATGCGTGTCTTAAGAAAGAAGGGGAAAAAGTTTCTTACATTTTTTTATAAGCTATTGGGACATATCATGGAAGATATTTATTAAAAAAGTTTAAAAAAAGATATTTTTAGTTGAATTTTACTTACTTGTATGAATTAAATTAATATAGTTAAGGAAGTATATTAAACACCTTACTTAAATAAATAGAATTTGAATCTAGCCGCTGTGAGTCATTGATCCGATATATTCGTCTTAACATTCGCTTAACTTCGTATCAAAGATCCAATAGTCAGCGTTAAGTAAACGAAATGGCTTCATCCGAGAACTTTCTGTGTTTTTTTCCGAGTGTAATACAATTGATCTTCAAAATTTTGATGTGGCCAAGTGAGGAAATTACAAGAGTGGATCACCAGTTTTGATTTTTTTAAAGGGATGCATATTAGCAACTTAGCCTATACAGACTTTGCAAGCCCTAGATATGAGAACCATTTCAATGGTGTCACCATCTAGTGGCAACTTCTGCTACAAATTTGAACGCTTGAATTAATTTAATCCAAGATCTCGGCGGATATTAAATATTGCCGTGATATAATTTTAAGTAATTAACAGTACCAGAGCCAAACTGATACTCAAGGGATTTTTTACTTGCAACATAATCATATGACACGCGTGCTTACGATTTTCGCATTCAGAAAGTCTATAGACTCTAGTCATGGTGGAATCCGCAACCTTCTCGAAGAGGGCGTGCTACCCCTAATCCACCGTATCCACCCCAGGATTCATTTTGATCTCATCAGTTGACCGAGATTGAAAACTATTGTTTGTAGGTTGTAGTTCTTTATGTACCAATGTCTTTTTTTCTATATAGGTGGATCTTCTAATCCAGCATCAAGTACAGGGGGCTCAACATCAGCAACTTCTAGCTCAGGAGGGTCTTCGGTAGGAGGTTCTAGCTCAGGAGGATCTTCGGCAGGAGGTTCTAGCTCAGGAGGATCTTCGGCAGGAGGTTCTAGCTCAGGAGGATCTTCGGCAGGAGGTTCTAGCTCAGGAGGATCTTCGGCAGGAGCTTCTAGCTCAGGAAGCTCGACAACGCCACTTCCTGATATGGGAGGCTCTTCGACACCTGCAGCAAGTACAGGTACAATAACAAACATCCTTGAAAGCTTTTAAATTTAACTAATAATATAAATATGGTTTCATTGAATTTTATTTAATTTTTAGCTATGTGTTACATTAAATAAACAAGTTAACCATTTTAGAACGAATGTAAGATCTAAAGGTTTGGTAAAGAGTGAAATATGCAAAAGCTGAAATAAAATTTTTTAGGGGAAATGAAAAATTCAACCTTAATAACGACTAGTATTCTTGTTGAAAGATTATAGTGTAGTTTAAATGAATTAAAAAGAAAACAACTTTTCTCTTAGGATATTTCTATTACTTCATTATTTCAGAATTCTTTTTTATACTAATGTCAATGAAAAGCAAAATATACGCTTTTCAATAAAATATATAATATCGAACAGCTAAAATTACAATCTGCGCTTCACTTAAATTATTCTTAAATATTCAGGGTAAAAAAAATTTCCTTTCATAAATTATTCACAAGCAGAAATGTTATTACTTTATATTGAATACTTAACTTATTGAATTTACATCTTAAAGCTAAAATGTCGTTTCAAACTAATACAGAATAATCCAATTTTCACGAATGATTACCTGTCAATATGATTATAAGCCATTTTAACATGTAGAAGACGGTTAATTCTCATAAATTTGTTCTTCAAGACCGGAAGGTTTTCGTTTTCTTTTCTCTTTTTTCACAATAAGTAGCATTGCCCTTGTCATTGCATAATATGTTGCTCATCTGCTAAACGAAGAAATTTTTGCAGTTCTTAGAGTAAATGGGAAGGAAGAAATTTTATACAGTTTCTTCTTCTGAAAACATGAGAGTTAGGGCAAAATATTACTACATGTAGGTGTTCAAGGATCCTATGTTGTTAGAAAGTAGCTTATAAAAGAAATAACTCCATAGAGTTTCAACGAAGTTTGTCTTTTAAGAAACTACAAATGAATATTTGATTGAGCAACATAGAAATGAAGATTGAAAGTGGGGAAGAAGCTGACAGTGAAAGCGTGAAGACATTGCCAATCAAAAGTATGAGTGAAGCTTTCGTGCATCTCTTAACTCATTTTGACTGTTGTTGTTGTTGTTGTCGTGTCCTTCGGAAGGAAAGGAATGAAAGTTGCCAGAGCCTGTGAGACAGGTTGGATTTCTTAACGATAGATGGCGACACAACCTATCTCCACCTCCACAATTTAGGCATAGAATTGAAGGGAGGGAAATATTCTCCAGCTCCTTGCACTCGTGGTTTCTGCTGCGACCTCCCACAAGACTTTCGGACCCAATGATATAACGAGCACGTACTCCGTGTGTACTCGGTGGTATTTGGTGGCATCGGGCATCGAACCCAGGCCCTTCGGTCTGGAGTCCGATGCTCTAACCACTTGGCTCCACTCATTTTGACTGCCATGGAAGAATGTGATCCCAACGTAAAACGGACAAAGAGCAGTTGCGAAAAGCATAGCATATTGTATAAGTCCTAATTAAGAAAAGAAAAGAAATGGAGGTATTTTTTCCCAACTAGATCTTGATATTTATAAAAAAAAACACTGGAAAGCATTTAAACAAACCTCTTTAACTTCTTTATGAATACAAATTGGTAAAGAAATAGAAGACGGTAGTAGAAATTTGAAATATATTAAAGCAAAATGTAAGATCGTTGCTGATACTGCAATTGCATTAAAGTTTCGACAGTAGGATTTCATTAAGTTTAGGCTCGTATAGTGACTATTTTAAAATCTCTACCTGTTAAACAAAAAAGATCACCTTAATCAGTGTCATAGAAATTTGGCTGCAACTGTGGAAATGATCTATCTGACATTAAAAATAAAAGATAAACATTGGGGCGGGGGTCCTAGTTATAAAATGATTTTAAAATTGGAGTATATGCAAAAAAGCAGATCTTTGAATTTTATATATTTTAAAAGGAAATGTTTTTATTTGGAATTAAAATTTTTTACTTGAATAAAAAGTATTTAATAAATTTAAACAGGTGCTTCAATGACTGGTTCAACAGGGGGATCAGCAACAGGTTCCACAGGAGGATCAACAGGTGGTTCGTCATCAACATCAAGAAAGAAAAAGGCGACGCCCCTTATAATCAATGAAACTTTAATCATAAACCTTTGAGACGGATGAAAGCCGAAATGTTATATAACTCATCGAGTACAATTTAACGAAGCATTTGTGCATGCTTTTGTTTAAAAAATGTATTTCGAAGCCCGATGGAATTTAATATTTGGAAATATAAAGTACAAATTTAAACAGTAAAATGTCTTTTGTATTTTATTTATTTATTTTTGTTTTTTTATTTATGTTTTTCACTTCAAATTTTATATTATTTCGAATAAACTATTTTTGTAAGCATATGTTTTTCTTACATATTTCACACGATTCAATGCTTCATTTGAAATATTTAACATGGACTTCTACCTATTAGAAATCAAATTCCGATTTGACTGTAGATTAAGGAGGATTTACAGGCAATATAGCATCAACTGTAAAAAGTATGAATTTTGTCAACTCTTATTAAATTAAGCCCTTCAAATAAATTAGTATTAGTTTTATCCATTTTACTAGTGTTGCTTGTAAGATGATCAGTAGAGGCTTTTAAGGAAGCCTAAACAACATTTATGTGAAGCATAGATGCTTTTTTAGAATTTAGGGAAGTAGTGTAAATTTATCGATAAATTATCAATGCAACAAAATCAAAAAGTATTAGTAACTGTTTAAAGACTTTTTTAGATCATTTAAGAGAACCAGGACATCATATACTTTCAAAAAATCGATTTTTCAATTGTAGTTCTAAAAAATAGTGCATATTTTTCTGAACCTAAAAATGTATAATACTTATATGTTTGTTGATAAAATAGCCCTAAAATATGAAAAATAAAAATGTAAACAAATGACCACTCCCCTTTTGACCCTTAGTTTTTGCAATTTTTCTCAAAAGCATATTTTTTGCATTTAGGTACATTTTTAAAAAAAACTATTGCACTATAAGATTCCAGGTTTTTTATACTTCTATACAAGATGCCTATGCATTTAGTGAACCTAATTTTTTTCTATTAAAATAGTGCCTAACTTTTTAAAAATGGTTTTATGCATAAAAAAAGCAGAAAAATAGAAATTTTCCAAATTTCAATGTTTCACAATTTTTTTAAAGAAACTATACTAAATTTTCACTAAAAAAATAGGTTCACTGTCTTTTGTGTATTGTTTTACATATGTAAAAAATATTTTGCATAAAAAAAATATACTTTTTTAAAAAATGGTACCTAAACATAAGTATGTATTATGAGTTCTCAAAATTGTGTATTACTTAAATTAAGTAGGAAAAAAAAACTTTTGAACTAAAAAGTTATTTTTGTAGTTCTACAGAGTAATTAAATTATCTTTATTAAGAACGTAAAATATCTAAGCTCTTTTGGAAATTTTAAAAAATATATGTCTCATTAACAAAGGGTCTTAATTTTGGCATTTTACACTTCCGAGCATGTCCTGGTTCCCTTAAAAATTAAATTAAAATAATTGTTAATAAATTGTTGTCTCCATGCAAATATCTAAAATCAATGTTTTATTTTGTGTATTACTTTTTTGGAAAAGGAACACTTTAATGTTAAAAACTCTTCCTATTATTAATGCAAATCAAACAGATAGAGTTTAGTCAAAATATTTTCTAACAACAAGAACAAACTTTCAGAATTTAGTGATTTGTGAATGTTAAACACTGGTTAAATAAGTTATGGTAGATGAAAAAATTAATTAAATCATTAATTTTAAAAAGAAATGATATTTTATCAAATATTTTTAAATGTTTGCTGTTCCTTCAAATTGAATGTTCATTTAAAATTAATAGTTACTTTTACCATTTCAATAGCTATTTTTAGTTTTAGAAATTATATTCAATACATTATGAATAAACCAAAAAAAAGTCACTTTATTTATAGGATATATCAAATTTTCACATTCATTTAAGACATTTCCTTACTTTCTCCATAATCGAAAACGTGTCACCTTTGTCCTTTTAATCAGTTTTCTGGAACAGTTCATTATTTGTTTCATTTCCCAATGATCCATTTATCTGTAATTAATTTCCAAAATTCCTTAAAACACCAATAACACCTCTGTAGAAAGTCATTTTACTGCTATCCGTAATTCCAAGTTTTTAAATTGTAGAATTAATTTCCTTCGAGACTTTTCAAGGTTTATTTTCAAAACTATCACTAAGTTCTTAAAAATAATGCTACACTGATATATATTACACTCATAAATGTTTTCAAGTTATAGTAAACATATTGTAGATTAAATAAAATTGTCCATCACTATATAGTCAAACTATTGTAAAAAGCTCAAAATAAAGCTATTGCAGAGTACAAAGACAAAAATACTGTTTTCTTAGCGAAAAAAAAAAAGGAAATAACATTCAATGTGGGAATTTATTTATCTGACATAAAAAGTGCCAAATAAACAAACACTTTAAAAAAAAACAATCTTTTCTATCGATTTTCAGCACGTTGCCAGATACATACACAGAGCTTACGTTATAAGTTGTGTAATTTTATTTACCTCCAATATACGAATTATAATATAACACATATTATTTTGAACCTTTTCTCATCTTCATAAACTGATAACTTTACAAAAAGAACATCCACAAAACATTTTTTTAAAAAAAATTAAGATGTAAAATCAATTACACAGTTATATGAAGTCTATAATTATGTACTTTAACACTAACAGAGAACAAAAGTTAAAAGTTAATAGTTCTTCAGAACTCCTTTTTTTTGTCCGGATGGATAGTTCTTCCACTGTGAATTCTAATAAGGTTTTAGCCAAAAAGTTATGGAGTAGAATCAGATATCGGTTATATGCTTTAAGGCACACAAACATAACACTCCTCGTCAAAGAAACTATTACTTCATTAGATTCTTCGGATTTTGAATGAATATCTAATGAACATATCTGTTCAATTATTAACATATTTCATCTGCTGTTTACACCCTGATATAATATTTTTCAACAACCTTCGCTGGTGGTCAATCCAATTTCTTCTTCTTCTTACTATCAATCGAAAGAATTTTTTCAGATTATATTTGTTTCAGTTTTCCGAGTCTTAGACATTTGCAACAGCTCGATGTATATATTCCCTTTTTATACACATATTTAATTTATATCTAGATAATTATAAATTATTTAAAGTATCCGACTACTTGCGACAATTTTTTTAAAAGAAATGAAGAAATGGGGATTTTTCGTAGTTTTCAAATTTGTTTAGTAAATTTTAAGAAAAATATGCTACAAATAAGATGAGAAAAAAATTATTATTACTAAAAGGCGAAAAAATTGGTTCAAATTTACAATAAATAACATAAACTGTACCCTTCTGTACCAAAAGTTTATGAACAAATTTTCAATTTTTCAATTCTGATGTACTTCTATGTTATTCATTTTTGAAATGACCTTCAGGATAAGAGATATTTTATTTTTACAAAAACTAGAGCACTTTATTGCAGTTATTATATGAAATTGCTTTAAAAAAAACAGTGATTATATTCACATAAGGGATGATAAATTTTATAAAAAAACAGTGATTGATAAATCTGAAGGTTAAAACACTTCTACTATTATACTGAACATACACAAAAATTTTCTGTTAATATTTCAAAAACTTTTTCAGTAATCGTTGTCTCCCCCGTTTGGGTATTTTTAAGAAAACTTATTTCGAGTATAACGCGTTTTAAAGTATGGCATTTTGCTTAAAGTAATGGCATCTGCTATGACTAAAACACTTGTAGTTTTTGTTCTAGTGAACGGAAAATAGTAAACTGGGTATTTTTATAAGCTAAGCAGCTAAAATTATTTATAAAATAAATTCATAAAAAGTTTGTCAATTTATGAGAAAAATTCACAACTTTAGGGTCATTGAAAAACTTAACCTGTTCCCAAATTTTGTCACAATTGGACCATATTGTCTACTTTATCATTAATTATTTTCCATAAAAATTTAGATGATTTTAAGATAGGTATATGAGAGTGGGGTTTTATGGAATACCACTTACATTTTAAAAAATAACTTCACTGGTTTTGATAAAAAAAATCTACCAAATCTTCATAGATATATACTGTAAATGATTGTAAGAAATTTTCCCTTGTCAAAAAGAATAACATTTATTTTGTCGTTATAAAAAAGTTTATTTTTTTTAAATTGATGAATGGAGGGTAATATTGAACAAGTGGCTTAAACTATTGGAAAACTACTTTTGATTTTCTAAAATGTTATTTTTAAGAATACGTGAAAGTCATTTATATGTTTACTTACAAAAACCAAATACAATATTCTTTCTCTGCTCTAGTACATGCAAGGTGAGCTCACAGTAAACAGCTAAAGCATTTAATCCAAATTTCTCAACTTTGATCTTCGGACAATGTTTTTGTTATAGAAGATACATTCAGTGTCTTTGTTTTCCAGCAGTTTAATTTATGGAATGAAGTACATCAATTATAAAGAACGATTAATAAATGGAACAATTCTTTATTGCTAATACTGGAGTCATCTCTAAGTCTAGAAGTTTGGTCTGATTTTTTAGTGTCTTTGAGTGTTCTTTTCTTCTAAAACCCCTGGTTCCACTTTTTTTTTGTCATTTTCCTTTTAATTTACCCTCTAAAACTTTTTGTATGGGAGTACGTTATTATAGAAGATCAATCTTTCTTTCCTTTTGTTTATGTCTTGTTTCCATTCCAATGGGGTTAAAGTTTACAAAAAGTTACTTAATTTTAAAAGAGGCTATATTACTAATTATATAATTAATATATAACTGCTGTTTAGCTATATATCAATATTATACTTCAAACTCATTTTTTATTTTTATTTTTATTCAGTTTATTTTATCGGGTCATATAGAACACTATCCTTTTACATCTGGTGTTATGGAATACAAGGTATTCCATAATACCCGATTCACCAATTTGGAAAATATACCTTTGTATTGGAGGACAAAACATGGTCTGCTCAAAACCGACTACCGTATCACAAACTGCAATTCTTTAAGTGAACATTATGTTTAACTTTAATGTTCAAGTCACCTGTATCCTAGTAATTAAAAATGTTGGAAAACTTCCATGCAAAAACTTTTGAAAATCGCAAAACACACCTTGTTATGTAGCGAGTTGTACAGCAACTACAAGCGTTCAACTCTCACTGCATAGTATCATGAGTCTTTCTTCTGAAGTTCAATGTTTCCCCTCGTGTTAGCAAACAGAGTCAAAAGCACTCGATATTCCACATAACCAGTCAGTTTCATAACACCCGACTCTTATTTATCTCATTTAAAGTTTCAATCAAAAAGAAATTAATAGTCCTCTATTTACGGTAGTTTCACGAGGCAGTACGCTAAGTTTTTAACTTTATGAGGCTCAACTCTTTAACAGATCTCTCAAATTTTAAATAACCGTTTCTAAAACACACACCATTAGGAAGCAGTGTACATGTAAATCTAAATTTCCATTATATGTTGTGCAAATTGCATTATCTTTGAACTTCATCCTGAGATAATAGTTTTAAAGCGGCACTGACACCAGATAAGTTAATGCCGTTCTCGGAATAAATACACTGCTGGCCACCGTAAATGCAGAACCAAGAAAGACAAGAGATAGCACAAAAAAAATTTATTTTGTAGATAACATGTTGACCAAGTTTCAAAGGATTAAATTTATAGACTTCTGTGAAGTGTGGTTCCTGCCAGAATCAGTAGCCAGAGAAGCCACCATTCTTGGAGATCACCGCTGCCACACGCCTCGACATTAATTCAAAAAGACTTTGGATGTGTTCTTCGGGTACAGCAGACCAAGCAGCTTCCACACGTTGCCAAAGCTGGTCTGGTGTGGCAGCTAGGGGTATAATCTGGGTCAATCATTGAGCAACCATGGACTACATGTTTTCTATCGGTGAAAGATTCGAGAGCGAGCCGGCTAGGGAAGCAATTCAATCTGGTGGTTGACGAAGAAACTTTGGACAATGCGTGCCACGTGTGGTCGTGCATTATCCTGTTGAAATATGGCTGGGGCCAAGCACTGAAGGTAAGGAAGGACAACTGGCTCCAACACCTTCGGAGATGTAGCGCTGGCTGTTTAAAGTACCGGCAATGCGTTCTAGAGGAGTGCGAGAGTGATATCCAATACCGCCCATACTATAATACCCGGTGCAGAACCAGTGTGGCGGTTTGTTCTGCATCCTCTCTTCACTGTGTCTCCAGACTCGAATCCGACCATTCTAATGTTGCAGACAGAGGCGTAACTCGTCAGTAAAGACAACTGCATTGCATTCTGCCGCACACATCCTTCTTTCATCGCACCATTGGCGGTGGAGACGTCTGTGGTTTTGCGTCAAGGGTAGACCAAGCAATAGACGTCTTGCGGACAGACCACTCTGCTGTAAACGGTGTCGAATGGTACGCGCAGACACTGAATGATGGGTTACAGATTCAATGTTATGGGTGTGGTTCGTGATGTGACTGAGCGATCCGTCTGCCATGCGCACAATTTGCCTGTCCTCAAGTGAAGTGGTGCACTGAGGTAGATGTGATAGACCACGTCGGTCCGTCGTACCCTCCTGCATCCAACGGTCACATGTTCGCATTACAGTTGTTTGGTTTCGTCCAACACGACTACCGATTTCCCTGAAAGATAATCCACAATCTCGGTAGGCCACTATCCTTTCTCTGTCGAACTCGGATACTTGATCAAAAGCTGATCGCTGTTTTCTACGAGTCATAAACTGGTCGTGTTTTGAAAAAACCACAAGAAAAACACAATTGCCGACCTTGAAATCGTCGAAATCGCCAAGCCTTAAATAGCGCTTTGAGGTGGTGCCACAGGCGTGTGTGATGTGTGTCTGCGCTGAAATTCTAATCATTTGCATATCTCACTTTCGTTAATGCATGTTGTAAATTTCATGTTATTTGCGTGCTTCCTTCAGGGTGTTGCATTTACGGTGGCCAGCAGTGTACATTAGATACGGACGATGACAGAGAGTTATCATTGCTTACTGGGATACTCGTTATTTTTTATTGCAGCTTCAATTCGATGCTTCATTGAGTTAAAATAGTTTTAAGCTCTTCCTCGGTTACTATAGGATGCCAGGAAACAATTATACCCTCAATTAGTTCTTTCCACCACTGTATATATATACATGATCACTAATATTATAGTAATTTACATTATAAACTTACCTTAAAGCAGAGTTAGAAACTAAATAGTACAGAACAAAACAAAATAGCCAGATAAATAGGGGGGGAGGGGGAACCCTGAATATAAGGGCTATGTTTGTACAGTGTGTTTCAGCATGCGCAGTAAGGCCGAGTTAGTGCAGATAACAACGAAGAGATGGAATAAAAAACTGTTGCTCTCAGTAGAAAATTCAGTATTCGTCGGGCTTTTGCGGGTTTCATGCTATCTCTTTTTATAGAGGAATAGTAAATTGTAAAGTTTTTTTAATGCTTGTTCTTATTACAAACAAACCGTTTAGTTAATATTCGGTCCATCATTCTTTTCAAGTACATACTGTACATATTGTTAAACAAAATTTGAAGGCACCAATAACATTCTTTATTTCCTTATACTACTTGGCTGAGACGTAATTTAAATTTAATTTAAAAATCATGCTCTTACGTCAATTTTAATTCATAAAAATATGAACCACAATTGAGAATTAAAGGTTTTTAAAATGTAGAGCACTTTTTTAGAAAAAAACTTAATAATTTTAAAATTTCTAAAATTTATTTAAAAATCTAAAATAGTTAGAGCCATAAGTGTCAAGAAATAATCTAAGCACTTGACATTTGCTTCATGAAACATTCATGTGTATAAAATGTTCTACTTACAAAGATTTTAAATAATGATATCTCACTCATTACAGTTTATATAAAAATGTGTATAGAGATTGTTTCTAAAATTTGATTCTAATTTCATTAACGTAAGTTTAAGGTATCCGACTACCCTAAAACTGAATTTTGCCAAAAATTTGCAAATTTTTTTATGATTTTATTTTATGGGTCATCTTATTAGCTTTATAAAAATACCAAGTTTATCATTTTCCGTTTACTAGAACAAAAACTACAAATGTTTTAGTAAAAGCAGATGCTATTACTTTAAGCAAGATGTCATACTTTAAAACGCGTTTTACTCGAAATGTGATATTTTGAAAATAATCAAATGGGGTCAGCGGTTGCTAAAAAAGTTTTGAACATAATTAACTGAAATTTTTTCTATAAGTTTTGTATAATAGTAGAATTGTTTTAACCTTCATATTTATCAATCACTGTTTTATTACAAAATTTACAGTATTTTATGTGTGAATATAATCACTGTCTTTTTAAGCATTTTCATAAGGTAATGGAGATAAAGTGCTCTAGTTTTTGTAAAAAAGAAAATATCTCTTATTCTGAAGGTCATTTCAAAATTGAATAATATAGCAACACAATAGAGTGAAAAAATTGAAAATTTGTTCATAAACCTTTGGTGCAAAATGGGCCGCGTTTATGCTATTTTTTGTCAATTTTTACCTATTTTTTTCCATTTTAGTAATAATAATTTTTTTTCTCTTCTTAATTTTAGCACATTTTTCTTAAAATGCATTAAACAAATCTAAAAATAATAAAAAAAATCCCCATATCTCCTTTTTAAAAAAAAAAAATTGTCGCAACCAGTCGGATACCTTAAGTATGAATTACTTAATTTTCCTATTTTTAAAGTTCCACCATTGAGTTGCTAATCAGCTTTTATGATGTAGTATTTAACCCTTTCACGAATACGGAAAAGATTTTCCCCCATTTTAAAATTGGTGTTTGTTGCACTAAATTATAACCTTATCCATATTTTTTTAATTGAATTTCAAAATAAAACATACTGTGAAAGCAATTAACAAAACGACGACGTTTTAGGTAAAAAAACTGCCAAACCATTTGGCGCAGTAACGTTTTCCGCCTCACAGCTGCAAAACCTACTTTCTTAAAGAGAGCAAAACAACGTTTACATCTATATGTGTAGCCCTAAAAAATACGTTTCTTTTCATCTGAAATCACCCCGACAACCGATTGCCGTGAGAAAAATCCCACTTCGACCAAGAGCTGGAAGCCCCGACTGAAATTCGACGTGTAAAATACGAAGCACTCGACAACCCAAAGTGAGTCCATTTGAAACCTTAAGAAAAATGGATTTGCTCCTCCTCCTTCACAAGTTACATATTATGTAGTATTGAAATAATTAATTGTTTGAATAACTTCTATCTAAATGTAAATGTTGAATTCAATAGCAGTGGGCGTATATAATTCACAATTATTTAATTTCTTAACTCTCACGCTACCATTAATTTTCCCAAACGTCACAACACCAACAATAAAGCATTTGTGAGTTTTAATATATTATATTAGTTATCAGTGCTGTGTAATTATATATTACTGTGTTTTCTCACCTGAATTATATATGATTCAACAAGTATAATTTTGTATAAAATATAATAATAATAATATAATGTGCAATGAGATACTATAATGTGCAATGAGAATATTTCTATTATATAACCGTAAAATTACAAAAAGAACTACTTTGTGTTATGCATTTTCCTCGTGAACTTATTTTACGTCTACGTAAAGAGTTAGACCGTAATATTTACTTTTAGCAACCTTATGATCTGTAATAGTTAATCACTTAAATCTAAGACACATTTAAAGGCTTTTTGTATATAAAAAAAATTACTATAAAATAGAGAACCAAAAATAAAGTAACTTAAGGTTGCCTTCGGATAATGTTAAGGAATAAGACCCGAATTCGAATTTTTTTTACATTTAAAAGTACTTTAACATTAATAGTATATTCTGGCTTCACTATCCCGTAGAGAATTACTTATTTTATCATATTTATCCCAGTTGATGCATTTTTTCTTTTATAAATTGTGTTTTGCAACTTTTTTCTCCTGTGTCCTAATGCTAAATGAGCTATCCCTTTACATGTTAAAAGAGAAAAATTAATTTTATTTATTGAATATGTTTCAAAATTTTCAAAACTCTATATTATAAATAGATGTAGAATTACATACCATGATGCAAATTTTCATGGAAGTAAATGTTTTTTTTCTGTCCGAAAATTTGTTCCACGTTTAATCCGAGTACTCGAACACTTGGCGAAACAGCCTTGAAGAAATAATGATGTAAATTTTCATGGAAGTAGATGTTTTTTTTCTGTCCGAAAAAATGTGTTCCGCGTTTAATCCAAGTACTCGAACACTTGGCGAAACAGCCTTGAAGAAATAATGATGTAAATTTTCATGGAAGTAGATGTTTTTTTTTCTGTCCGAAAAAATGTGTTCCGCGTTTAATCCAAGTACTCGAACACTTGGCGAAACAGCCTTGAAGAAATAGTATTTCATATAACATGCTTTCTGATTTTGTTTTGACCGGAAAATCTTTGCTTAAGAAAAATTTGCGGTCGAAAGTATATTTCCAAATCACTAAATCAGGGAATTCTAAGACTAATAGATGCTTGGAAGCATTAAAATTTCCTTTTAGTTTTGTTTTTGAAAAAGAAAATAATAATAAATAACTAAATGAAATAAAATAAAAACGTCCTTGATCATGCTTTTAGCCATTATCCATTAACCACTATTTTGCCTTTACTTGTGACATCAAAGCAATGAAAGCCAGCAATATTTCATTTTTTTCAAGTTTAGTTTATCGTTTCTTTCGAAAAATGGTTTTAAAACTCTTGAAATTATTTTAAACAGAAGGAAATATTGAGCTATCATGTGAAAGTTATCGCTATCATGTTAATTTTAAGTGGACATACTCTTAAAGGGTAAACATATTGCAAGATTTATTTTTGAATTTCTATAAAAGTTTCATTTTCATTATAAAATAGAATATTTCCACAAATTTCAGAAAATATTTGAAAATAGATACTTTTTTTTCTATTTATGAATTTACTCTTTCAAACTTAGTTCAGACAAAAAGATATTGGCAATTGTGAAACTAGTTATAATTAGAAAAATAAATCATACTTTTTAAGTTTAAATTCAAGTTATAATATCAACATTTTATTTAAATATTTTATCCAATGGAAGATTGATATACAGAAGGTCGTTTACACTTTATGGAAATGATTTTGATAGTTATCTTTTATCAATATATACCACTTTTTTTTTTTGGAATCTTGCTTCTATCTGATAGCCATGATTCTTGATAATAGCTCCATCTCAAAATTTTCATGAAAGTAAACTTTTCCTTAGTACTGTTAAGAAAATTTTACTCTATTCCTCCTGAACCTTTGCCCAAAGTTCATTCATTGTTCTTGAATGCCGTTTTACAAAGGCTCGTTTTGATAAACCGAAAGCACAAAAGTCCATTAGAGAAGCGTAGGTTAATTTTATATGTATTTCCTCAAATGGGATACACTTTATTCCTGTTTATAATTCTTTCTTTGCTAAATAAGCGGCAGACGTGTGATTAGAGGTTTAGTCCACATGAAGCTGAACTTTAGCAATGTCCTTTCCATGTAACGTTGGAATTTCTTCTTCAAAAATAGGTTCTGAAATATTCTGCTGATAGATTAGTGAAGTAATTTTGGCTTTACTTGAGACTTTTTGATTTTTAATTTGCCATTATTAGAAATCCTGCAAATATTATTAATCCCTAAAAGAACTTTATTGTACACTGGCTAAACCATTTCCTACCGTCATTCCTGTCCGTTGCACAATAGATAATTGATCTTTTATTACAGTAACTTAAATATACCACCTCATAGAATGATTCCATAAATTTCCCTTTTTCAGCAGCGAGGTATTTTTATATAATTTCTTGCAACTTACTTTTCTTTCAGCAATATGTTTTTAAAAAAGTGTCGTGGCTGACTGCCACCCCTGTGACTACCATCTCCCTGCCTATCTGCAAATTCGACTGGATGTGTAGGCGGACTTAAATGATCATAAGACATAATTGCAAATCAAATAGATTTATTGATTCTAGTTAACACCAATGGTTATAAACACACAATTCAAATTTAAGAGAAACAAACTAGAGTGGAGAACGAAAAGGGAAATTACTACTAGCGGAATAACAGAATAGCAACTGAATCTAGGAAAGCTTAAACACGCACAATTACAGCTACGCCACGTACGAATATTCGTAATATCCTAAATTAAATCACTGACCTTATCTTTTACTTCGGCTGTTCCTTCTTGATGATTTCTGCCTTTTTACTGGCTGGGGAATGGGTGAAGGTTCCACACTCTGTAACACTGATTTTTACAAGCTTCAATCAACTTCTCCTCGCGTAGCTCCACACGTAACCGCTATCTACGAATGTCAACAACTGCGTGCTGACCTCCCGATCTTTACTTCACTTAACTTCACTCTTCTATCTCTTCACTTTGCTTAACTTTTTTAACTCGTGAAACCCGAACTTATATAATATATCTTATTTGCATAAATCACGCTTGGTCTCGGTGAAGATTGGTTGAAATAAATAGATTATTTTATAGAAAATAGAGAAGGTTAGTCGAAGACCGTATAGATCCGTCACAAAAGGAGACAAACTTTAGGTTTGAATGTCTTTATCCAATTAAAACTTTTATGAATTATTTTAATTACATAGCCAAAAAACATTCCTACTTTCGATGGAATGAATTTTTCAGTCGGTAGATTTTCTTTTAGGATCAGAAATCTCTTTTTCTTGATAGTTGCTTGAGTTTGAACAGTCTTAGGATGAAGTTTCAAGGTCATGTTTTCATTTTTACTTTCAGCTAGACGTTTTGTTCCTTTTCAAATATAATATTTTATAAATACCTTTTACTAAAATACCATAAATGAGAATTTGTAACGAGATTATAATTTGTTGATACTAATATTTCTCCTCGGAAAGCGCAGTTACATAACCTTCGAGCCATCAATCAATTTAAGAAGTCATTTTTAAATAAATTTTTTGTCTTACATTCCAATCAAAAGAGAACATTTTCAGGCGATTATTTTGAAGTTGTCAAAGAATTATCCCAAAACTCAAACGAGAAAATGAATTACAAAATTGTTTCCATAAAGTGGGAACTACCTTCTGTATTCCCGCTCAAGCAACATATGATGCAATCGTTATATGGTCGGATTGAATCGGATGTAATTACTATTACTTTTTTCAAATCGGTTCTCTATATATAAGTATGCTATCGTATAAGTATATAAATATTTCAAATGATTCTTTTATTATTTTTAGTGTTTACATATATCAGATATATACAAAGATACACATATTTGTATTGGAAAAGTTTTGATTCTTTTCAAATATAATTAACCTTACTCTTCCGTTCTTACTTTCCAATCGTGCATTTGTTTTGGGAATATCAGATATAGTAGATGATCCAAGAAATATACCTTGTACAACTACATATGAAATAATTGTGCAGATAAAATAAAAAGAAAAATCTGTTACGTAAGTAATTTTATAATGTAAACCAAAACAAAGGATTCACCCTCCCCCCATACTTTTTATATGTCAAAATCAATTACGGTTGATTCTCAAAACACGAAAAATATGTTATTCTCAGAGGATATTGATCCAAGGATCATTTCAAGCTTAAAGTAATACTAATCCTTCAAACTTTGGTCGTGACTATCAGCTGGATATATATTTTATAAAAGCTAGAAAAAAAATGAGATTGTAGATTTTTCATCGGCTTCCAAAACGAAAAGAAAGATGTTTTCTGTTATTCTTTTCGGGATTTTCTGTTCCGCAGCTTCAGGTAAATAATCACAAATTTAAAGTTCAATCTTTATGTTTTGTTTTTCAAGGATTATATAAGATACATTGGGGAATAATTCGCTTTAGAGCTGCTCTCTAGCTATAAGTACTTCATTGTGTTTATTCAATGCTTAAATAAACGTAATCTATAAGTATTTCATTGCTGAACCAAAACTAAGTGATGATTTGGTAAGATGGTTTAAAAACGATATCTTTGTATAATGCAGGGTAAGTCAAAATGAATATAGCGATTACAAACGGCTGTAACTATTGAATGGAAAAGAATTTATCGAAAAGTTTTACACAGAATGTAGGCTGAGCTTCAAAACTTTGTGTACATACATCATAGATGTTCTATGTGACTTCCCTTGGTCTCTCTTTCTCACGAACAACATTTAGGCAGTACTCCGTTTCACGGCATGCGTTCTGAAGAATCTGTGCAGTCACACCGACGCAAGTTAATTACAAATGCGTACTTTCAGTTCTTCAATATTTTGTGTATGACATGTGAAATATTTGTGCTTACCATGCCCAAAACGATTGAAGAACTTAAATGAACTTTTGTCAGTGACTGCACGGATTCTTCAGAATGCATGTCGTGAAATGGAGTACTACCTAAATGTTGTGTGTGTGAGAGAGAGAGAGAGAGAGAGACCCAAGGAAAGTCACATAGAACCTCTGTGATGCATGTATACAAAATTTTGAATTTCCGTCTACATTCTGTGTAAATCTTTTCGATAAATTCTTTTCCATTCATTAGTTATAACTGTTTGTAATTGCTTTTGACTTACCCTTCGAAATAAATAAATAAATTTTACTCAATTTTTCTTTTAAGTGGTTTATTGAACTAAAATTACTATATGTTTTTTACCTTAATTAATTTTGAAGTATGTCTCAAACCTTTTTTTTTAAAGTAAGGTATGAATAAACTATTAGCTATTTATTCTTATTATTTGCATGTGTGATGTGTCATATATTTGAACATGTCATTCTTGAATGTTATTTAGTTTATCCAAATATGTATAAACTTTATGTTCATATAAATATTATTTTAAACTAACTGGTTTTTCTTTCAAAAAGTAAAAACACACATGAAAATTTCCTGGGAATATTAAAACTATTGGAACTATTACTTATATATACAACTACTTTTATATTTTCCAATTTTTTACATTTAATTCATGAGGGGACTTATTTAAAAACAGTTAAAAGTAGCATTTTAATTTCATTAATTAATCCAAATGGTGCTAATTTTATTTGGCAAAATTTTCTTGAACTACGTTTTTTTAACCATATTCATAATCTATATTTATAAAAGAAAGAATTTGCTCGTGTGTTTGCAATGTAATACAAAAGAGAGAAACCCAGAAGGGTGAAATTTGACATGCTTAAAATACAGCCACAATTATTTGAACAAGAAGATATG
>BMAO01035465.1:0-21137 GCA_019973975.1 Trichonephila clavata | reverse complement strand
AAAAAAAAAAGCGTGTTATACGGCAAATATATTTTTTAAAAAAGAAACGAGCCTTATACAGTAGTCGCATATGATGTGTAACATCTGATTTGTTATCGTGGTAAATACGCAATAGTGACTTTAACCTGAAAAAAATGAATCGGGTATGATTGGAAATAATTTTCTATCGAATAATTATATCTTTAATAAAATTTTATTTAATTAACACAACGAGTAATGCAATTTTTTATCAAAAAATTTATTCTTGTTCAAATTTGTGGGAAAGCGGAGACAATACATCATGAAAAACTAAAATATGACACATATACTGGATTTCAAAGTATTTAAAAAATCGTTGAAAAACAGCGTCAATAACAATACCACTGTTAGTTGTCGAAACATTTCGATTTGTGTTCATTTCGAGCTTGAGTTCATCTTTCAGAAAAGCTATGAGCGGCTCAGCTTCTGGCAAACTGAAGTTAATGTTAAAATCACCACCCAAAATCCTGGGAAGCGAGTGATAGTTTTTTTAAAGAAGAGCAGAAACACCTTCGGTATACGGTAAAGTACAAAATGAAGGAAATCCTTAATTTTTTTAACTGTTTGATTCGGAGAAATGTATGCGATCACCAAAATGACTGTTTGTCCATTTTCAAACACAACGAGCCCTGAGACTTTGACATTTGAGCGTAAGAATCGCAAGTTTATTCTGGATGCAGTCTAATAAGACTTGCTGGTATGTGCGGAAGGCTGACGGCTCAATTGCTATTAGAGTTGGACCCCTATACGAGGGTAGCGAAGAGACACCATCAAGCGCATGCTTAAAAATTAGAAATATTAGAGAAAATCAAAAATACCCGTTTACTCAATAAGTTAGTTTTTCTTTAATCGAGAAATCTTTGTTAATCGCAATTAAAAACAATTATATTGACAGCGACAGGAATTAAATTTGAAGTATGAAAATGATACGCACTTAAATATTTATTCAAGTCGTATTTTTTTAAAGAATTATAAGCTTCGTCAGACGCTCTTAACAGGAAATATAATTATTAATATATAATTTACACATATATAAATATATCCTCAGATTTCACACACAACGAGCCCTGAGACTTTGACATTTGAGCGTAAGAATCGCAAGTTTATTCTGGATGAAGTCTAATAAACTTGCGGAAGGCTGGCGGCTTAATTGCTACTAGAGCTGGACCCGAGACGAGGGTAGTGAAGAGACACCACCAAGCGCGCTGATTGGTCACATCAAACAGCGTGCGCTTCCCCGACTTCCTGTTACGCATATCCGTCCCTTTTCACGAAATCACTCCAACAAATATCCAGCAACCGAGAGTAAAGATGTTACACATCAAAAAGACTTTGCAAAGAGTTTTTTTTTTTCAGTCTGTTAAAACAGTCAGAAAACCAAATAGACATATAATTGAGTCATTATACTTTTGTGAGCAAAATTTCTCGATTATGAAGATAAACCAGTGTTTCTCAAACTGTGGAACGTACTCCCTGGGGGGGGGGGGAGTGATTATCCTACAAGGAGGTGCGAGTATATCGAAAAGTCGAAAAACGAAAAATTATTTAAAGACATTATTAATTTACTGAATGTAAGCAAAACAAAATACATTCTGACATATAAGAAATAAAACACACATTTACACTTATAAAATGTATCAGTTCTGCACAATGTGTTCATTAATTAATTTAACAATACTAAGTTAAGAACAAGTTTAATAATTACCAGTGAACCCTATGGGCATGTCATAAAATTATATACAAAATTTAATACTTATCTTGATAAATTGTACGGTTTATAATTAAAGTCGTATTGTAGCTTTACGTTAAAGTATATTGATATTGAATTCAGTACATTGTTATTGTATGGAGGGGGGGGGGGAGCGTGATGAAAATTAGATTGAAAATTGGGGTCTCAGCATAGAAAGTTTGAGAAGCACTGAGATAAACAATGGTAAATACAGACACAAATTGGCTGTCATTAATTTGCAGCCTGTGGTGAAAATTTCAGCAAGCAATCTTACACCTGATTTTTTAAAAAATGTAGAAGATAGTGATACGGTTTGTTTCATTAAACTGATTCTAAAATTCTATGTGATTGTGAAATTATGGATATGAAATTAACGCAATAAAAATTTATTAAAATTTCCAGAATTTTATTTAATTTATGTTTATTGATTACTATGGTACAATGTATGCCTTTTCTGAGATACAAAGTTAACTAATGAATGCAGTCATTTGAAAAAGGTGCGGCCTTCTGGTATTCTCCGCTTCTACAATTTGGCCTTAGAGCCAAAACAATTACCCACACCTGACTTAAAACTTAAAAGTAAAAAAAAAAACTTTTTTTTTAAAAGCGCTAAAAAGAATAAAATAAACTTTTCCTTCAAAGCTTTTTTTTACTACTATATATATAAAGGAGAAAAAGCGACTGACTGACTGACTGACTGACTGACTAATCACGATATCTCTGAACTATTCAACCTACAGACTTGAAATTTGGTAGACATGTTCCTTTCATAGAGTAGACATCAGCTAAGAACGGATTTTCCGAAATTCGAAACGCAAGGGGCATTATAAATAATTGTTTCCATGTTCAAACTACTTGATGTACAATCTTGAAATTGGGTAAGCAGATTCCTTTCAGAGAGTAGAGATCCGCTACAAAATGAGTTTGCTGAAAATCAACCCCAAGTGGCGTTGCAGGGGCTTAGGGGCGTTATAGATAATTATTTCCATTTTTAAACTATTTGACGCACTGTCTTTGAATTTGATATATAGATTCCTTTGGTAGAATAATGATCAGTTACAAAACGGGTTTTGTGAAAACAGACTTCTAGTGGCGTTGCGGGGGATTAAGGGGCGTAATAGATAAATATTCCGTTTTAAACTACTTCACCTACCTGCTTGAAAATTGGTAGGTAATTTCTTTCTGGAGTAAATATCCGCTACAAAATGGTTTTGGAAAATTGACCCCAAGGGTGTGCGGGGCGGGGGTTAAGGGGCGTTATAATTCCAATTTTTAAGTTATTAGACGTTACATCTTGAAATTGGTAAGCGGATTCCTTCATAGGGTAGAGATACGCTAAAAATGTTCGTGAAAATTGCCCCCAAGTGGCGTTGCAGGGGCTTAGGGGGCGTTATAGATAATTATTTCCATTTTTAAACTATTTGACGCACTGTCTTTAAATTTGATAATAGATTCCTTTTGTAGAATAATGATCAGTTACAAACGGGTTTTGTGAAAACAGACTTCTAAGTGGCGTTGCGGGGATTAAGGGGCGTAATTGATAAATATATCCGTTTTTAAACTACTTCACCTACCTGCTTGAAAATTGGTAGGTAAGTTTCTTTCATGGAGTAAATATCCGCTACAAAAGGGTTTTGGGAAAATTGACCCCCAAGGGGTGTTGCGGGGCGGGGGTTTAAGGGGCGTTATAAATTCCTAATTTTTAAGTTATTAGACGTACAGTCTTGAAACTTAGTAAGCAGATTCCTCTCATAGGGTAGAGATACGCTAAAAATGGGTTTCGTGAAAATTGCCCCCAAGTGGCGTTGAGGGGACTTAAGGGGCGTTATAGATAATTATTTCCATTTTTAAACTATTAGACGCACAGTCTTTATATTTGATAAAGAGATTTCTTTCATAGAGTAGAGATCAGCTATAAGAAGGTTTTGTGAAAACAGACCTCTAAGTGGCGTTGCAGGGGAATAAGTGGCGTAAGAGATAAATATTTCGTTTTTAAACTATTTGACCTACCTGCTTGAAAATTGGTAGGAATGTTTCTTTCATGGAGTAAATATCCCTACAAAACGGGTTTGGAGAAAATTGACCCCAAGGGGTGTTGCGGGGGGTTAAGGGCAGATATAAATAATTATTTCTTTTTTTAAACTATTAGACTCACAGTCTTGAAATTTGGTTAGCAGATTCCTCTCATAGGATAGAAATACACTGCAAAATGTGTTTTGTGAAAATCGACCCCTAGGTGGTGTTGCGGGGGTTCAAGGGGCGTTATTGATAATTTTTTTGCATTTTTAATTAATTGGACGCACAGTCTTCAAATTTTGCTAAGCAGATTCCTTTCATAGAGTGCAATTCCCCTACAAAATGGGTTTTGTGAAAACAGACCCCGAAGTGGCGTTGCGGGGTCAAGTGGCGTTATAGACAATTATCCCCATTTTTAAACTGTTAGACGTACAGTCTTGAAATTTGATAAGCAGATTCCTTTCGTAAAGTAGAGAACCGCTACAAAATGGGTTTCGCGAATATCAACTACCAAGTTTAATTTCGGGAGATTAAGAGGCGTAATCGATAAATATTTCCATTTTTAAACTATTTGATCATCCTGCTTGAAAATTGGTAGGCATGTTCCTTTCATGAATAGAGTTCCTCTAACAAAGAGTAAAATGAAAATTGACCCCTAAGATATTTGCGAGGGGTCAAGAGGAGTTACAGAAAAAAATTCCTGTTTTTAATTGTTAGACCCATATACTTGAAATTTGTTAACATGTTTCTTTTGTTGAATAGGGATCCACTAAGAATAAATTTTAAGCAAATCAAGTTCTGGGGGTTGCAGGGGGTTACTGGGACGTATTGACAAAAAAAAATTACTTTTTTCGAGCTACAATACATAATAATGAAATTTGGTTTGCATTTTTCTTTTGTTGAATTGAAATCCGCTAAGAGCGGTAATTTTGGAAAACGGCTCTCAACGGAATACGGGATATTGATAGTAAAACTTTTGTTTTTTTCTGTTAGATTTAGACTTGAAATTTGGCTTGCATGTTCAATTTACGGATAGAGACCACCGAAATTGGTTTTGCGGAAATCCACTTGGTTTTTGAGTTACGAAAGAGCAAACATCATTCTATACTTCAATTTTAGAGATTTTTAGAAAATACAAATTAGATGAGTTCCGCCTTTTTTTTTATCAACAGTGACAGTTACAGGTATAAGTATATTTTTCAATTCAATCGAATTCTTAATGCTAGGACTTGGATATCAATAATTTATACATTTATATAAGCAGTAAAAATTTATAGAACATCATGAAATACCCAGCGAAGCGGGGGGTAACGGCTAGTCAACTATAACGTCATTACACAATTTATGGTTAAAAGCTTGTCGCGAGATTTAAGAATCGCATTTACTTAGATTGAAAATTTTAAAAATTAAAATCAGTCAGATAAAGTTATTTAATTTACTTGTTTATCTAAACAGTAAATCTAGCGGCAAGCTTTTATATCATATAAATTGTGTAATGACGTTATAAGTGATAGTAAAAAAGTTTAAAGAAAAAGTTTATTTTATTCTTCTTAGCGCGTTTAAATAAAAGCTTGTTTTTAAAAAAGTTTTTTTTATTTTTAATTTATTTTTTACTTTTTAGTTATTGCTGGACAGGTTTCTCAGACTATTCATCTCATTCAACGCATCATTGTCGCAAGGTCGTTTTCCGGTTACTTTCGAACAGTCTAGCAAATGAATTCTCGCAAAAAGGGTATTAGACAAAAACACAAAATATTTGTTTTTAAATCCGTAATTTTAAGCAATTTTTTCAATATTCGTATAGATCTCGTATAATATTAATCAACACACAAAAAAAAGTTTGTGAGATTATCTTCATAAATGACGGAGCTAGTAATGTTTAATTAAAATTTTGAGCATTTTTTGAAAAATTGTAAGAAAAATTGTTTTTGGCATTTTATTATTTAAATGACTGATTCTAAAAGAGCAAAGCATGAGCTGTTTTTGTACGGAATGTTGATTCATTTAAATGAAAAAAAATTCATGCACAGCAATTTAGACATCATTTTTATAAAAACGCATCCATTTTGACTCATTTTAAAAAAATCATAAAAAATACAAATATTATTATTTTGTAAAAAAAAAAATTATACCGTATCGTGGCGAAATAAATGATCTTTCCGATTCTGTAATTATTTTTAGTCTGAGTTTCATAGAAAAATTAGATCGCAGCTTTAAAACGTCAAATATTCAAAAATTTTCCTGTGATGGCTGTTTATTTTGCTTTTCCGAGCACAACAGAATAAACACGCCACAGGGTAAGACAGTTATGCGTCTTAAGGTTTTTAATTAATATATTTTTAACTAATTGCAATATCGGAATATAAATGGTCAAACATGCATTGTCGTCCAAACTAAGCACGTGTGTACAAAATTTCAGCTCAATCGGTTAAAGATATCAGCTTCAAAATTGAGTTGCAAGAAACAACCCGAACAAATTACATTTCAAGTTAAATAAAAGCTTGTAAGAAATGAAGTCTCAAGTATTAGTGCGCAAAATATACCGAATTAAGGTAATATAAATCGATATACATATCCACTTATTATGCTGAGATCTTATATTTAGAATACAGAAATACTCAGCAAATATACAATGCCTTACTTCAATATATAATTAAATTTGAGTTTTATGTGTTATAGTGCAGAATGAAATACAATCGGACCCCGATTTACCGAATCCCTATTTAACGAATTTTTCTTTTCCCTCGATTAAAAAGAAGGGGGGGACCTTTTTAACGAATATTAAACCTTCGATTAGAGAATTATTTCAACAATGTATTTGTTTAGATTAGAAAAAATTGGATTTCTTTCAAAGGACATATCTTTTTAGTATGGAATAGAAAAGACCTTTCTGTAAGCAGCAAATTTTGACGGAATGCGTGCAGCCCATTAATAGACTTTACAGGTGAAGGTGAATTATGAGTGTAACTTATCCTGTGGATTTTGAATAGGGAAAGGAAATTCCTTTCTTATCTCATCCCACTCCATGTCTTAAGAGTTTTTGCTTTTTTTCTCTCTCTTTCTTGAGAGGTTTGTTATAAGTAGGGTTTTGCAGAAAATTTTGTTTTGATATTTGTGAAGCATAGCAGATTGTCGAAAATGAAAACGTTTTTCTTCGAATGAAAAGCTTTACATTTTACATAGATTTGACAATAACGTTAGCTAAAAATTTTGAAGTGAAAACTTCTATAGCGGCTTTGAGCACTTTTTGGTAGGGGGAAATCTTACGAGTTCGCGTCACGACATGCTCTGACTGGCGCACGCGCAGTGTGCTGTTCGCTTAGACACTTTTTGGATGGGTGAAATCTCGTGCTTTCGCGTCACCGACATGCTTATAGCAGTATATCTTTAGCTATACAGCTGACGTATAGTGCTGTGTATATCTTATAAGTAAAGTTGAATGGATTTGGGGTGAAAAGTTCAATGTGTATATACTGTGCATTGCTCATTGCGATTCCGAAAATGGGCAATACACGTTTATGGTTGCCGTTTATATTTCTCCTGGAAAATCTATGAGACAGATACAACAATTATTATTCCAAAATTTGATGATTTATACAAAAGAAGGTTCTGAAATACTCGAAAAAAGATTTGGCGAAAAATATAATAATGTACCGATGATTTTAAGTGGAGACTTCAATATTAACTTTGCAGATGATAAAAATCTACCACTAATTGATTTTCTAAATGAAACACTTAATTTAAATATGTCCAATGATCGAAGACTCAGTACTACAAAATATAAAACGAAGATCGATGTTGTTTTTACGAGATACTTAGATAAATTTGAATAAAACATTTTCCTTTCTTACTTTAGTTATCATAAGCCTATTGTATCTTTTTTAGAACAAAATGAAATAATAGAAAGTACAAAAAGTCTAAGTATTGTTGAAATTAATAATGACAATGATGCAAACAATTAAAATAAGGTTAAAAATCAAGTACATTGAAATTTTAAGTAAATACAAATACTATCCATAAATAATATGATTGTATATTAATTGTTATTTCAATTGAATTGTATTTATATTTCATCATGATCTTGTACAACCCTTAATATATTTGAATAATAAAAAACCATATAAACATTCATTTAGTTGTTGCTCGGAGTGTCAATAGATGTGAAAACGAGATTGATGTTGATAATTTTAATTCAAACATTATGAAATTTCAAATTTTAATACTAAAAGTTCTAAGTTTTCACTTCTATCGGCAGTCTCTAAAACTGCCAATTTTTTTTTAGCAGAACTTTTTAAAATTTCATCGTTGACATTAACTACAATAATTAAAAAGAGAAGAAATTGATAATGAAACTCCTCTAAAAAAGGGTTAAATTTTCTAATGCTTTACTTTGTTTAGGAATTGTGATAAACATACATCATGCAGCAGAATGTAAATGATGAAGTGTTTTCTTCTCTGCACAAAATTAAAAAAAAAAAAAAAAGAACTCTTCTAAGTTTGGAATAAAAAAAACTGTCAAATATCTATTAGTCAGTATTTTAAAATTTCCAATTAACTGGTGCATTATACTTCACTAATAGTATTTTTAGCTGCTGAATATAAAATGTGTAATTACTAACTAAGGGTATTTTTTCAATCCCTACTATTAGTCACACTCTTTTTATGTATATTTATATATCTTATTCAATTTTTCAATCATAAATAAAATACTTTTTATTCATCCACTCAAGTTGAAATACATTTTTTTAAACTTGTAGTGGAGGACACTTGTTGTTAACACAGTAATTTTTTCAAATATTAATTCATTAATTAAACTTAATTAATTAATTATAGTTTAAGAAGTATATTTCAGTCGATATTATTCGTCTAGAGGGCAGCACCATTGGATAAAACAGCTTTTGTTAAATTTGTGATGAAAATTTAACTTAACATGTATAATCATATGCTAGTTAGACGTCAGCATTCCTTTTACACTACTTTTAAGAGAAATTATTACTTATTATATTCAACTTTTATTAAAAAAGATTATTACAAATTTAATGTGGTTGAAAAGCTTTTCATGTTCATTTAAAAGCTATCTTGCCACTTTTTTGTGATTCTATCATATGTATATACATATTTATATTAATTGTAATTATTTAATAAAAAATAACTATAATAAAATTTTTCTTTGTTGCCCTAAGTAGGAATTGACTTCAAATTTTTGTTTTTATATTACTGGTTGCATAGTTGCTTGTTATAGAATTTATAAAAGGTAAGTGCAAAATTTTTTTTTATTTTTTGGATCTCGTTATTACGAATAACCCCGAATTAATGATGTATAGGTTAAATCGAGGTTTGACTGTATTAAAGTATCCGACTAGTTGTGTGACAACTTTTTTTTTTTTTTTTTTAAAGGAGATATAAGGATTTTTTTGTTATTTTTAGATTTGTTTAGTGGATTTTAAGAAAAATGTGCTAGAATTAAGAAGAGAAAAAGAAATTGTTATTACTAAAATGGGAAAAAATAGGTAAAAATTGACAAAAAATAGCATAAACGCGACCCATTCTGCACCAAAGGTGTATGAACAAATTTTCAATTTTTTCAATCTAATGTGTTGCTATATTATTCATTTTTGAAGGATATTGATAAGGTATATTTCTTTTTTACAAAAACTAGAGCACTTTATCTCAGTTACTATATGAAAATGCTTAAAAAGACAGCGATTATATTCCCATATGAGACTGTAAATTTTGTAATAAAGCAGTGATTGATAAATCTGAAAGTTAAAACACTTCTACTATTATACAGAACTTACAAAAAAATTTCAATCTATTATGTTCAAAACTTTTTTAGCAATCGCTGACCCCGTTTGATTATTTTCAAAAAATCACATTTCGAGTAAAACGCGTTTTAAAGTATATGACCTCTTGCTTAAAGTAAAGGCATCTGCTCTTACTAAAACACTTGTAGTTTTTGTTCTAGTAAACGGAAAATGATAAGCTTGGTATTTTTATTAAGCTAATAAGATGGCCCATAAAATAAAATCATAAAAATTTTTGTTAATTTATTGGCAAAATTCACAGTTTTAGGGTAGAAGGATACCTTAAAGTATTACATAAACAGAAAAAAAGCAGACGATTGAAATGGAACTTATTGAGCATGAAAATAAACTACTACCCGCTTGTTAGTGGATTCAGTATATGATATTAGTATTGAATCAGTTTTCTATATGAAAAATTCTTTTCAGTAAGAGTCTTATTCAGTAACGTTTGGCGAAGAATAACCTAAAATACTGAATGTATTTCATGTATTCACCCTTTTTCTAAATTACGAAAAGTAACGCGTTGTTATCGCAGTGGTGTTTTGAAAAGATAAATTTACTCGCCTATAAAGAATGTATGGCTTCTGATTTCGGTTTCATAAAAAATTCTTTTGCGTCTTATTCTTCGTGGCTTACATTACAATGAAACAGACATATTTACCGAAATCTCTGCTTTTAAACCGTGGCAGTATGTGTTGCTTGCGACAGAAATGGTCGTTATGAATAGATCCCGAACCATCATCACCCTACAGCCATCGACTTTTTTTTCCATTCGTTCTAAAGAAATATTCGGAAGAAAATGTCGTTTGGCAAAGAATAGTCGAAGCAGAAGCGACATCGCAACATCTTATCTCGACTCGGTTGAAACTTTTATTCCTATAATGCATTCAAGCTGTTGCCACATATATATTTATTTCCTAAAATATCACTATTTTTTTTTTCTTTTCCGTGTTGCTTTTCTTCTGCTACGGTTGTCGTTTTAGAGATGGCTTGGGTAAAAGCTATATTTTCAAGATGGCTCTACGTTTAGAATATTTCCTGGGGAAGATAAAAATATGTATTCGACAAATTTTCTTTCAGAGAAATGGCATTCTGTGGGTGACATGGCGACGAACAAGAGTCGAATGAGTAAACGAGAGAAAATTCTTAACCATACCCAAACAAACGTGACTTTTGTTATTAAATAAAACTACAACGGATGTTTCGTAAAATTTCTGTCAGATGCTTCACTCGGTAAAATGTTCTTCTGATAAGTACTTTCTTCATGGAAAAAAAATATATCTGCAATTAAATTTTGTTGATATATTTTTTTAAATTGCGATATTTTATCGTTTTTATCTAGTTTTTTTTTTAAAACTGTTCAACATCATTCACTGTGAATCAAATGTAAATAGAATAAAATTTCACTTAAAAGTCTTAGATGTTTTCTTTTAAAAATGTATAAGAGGCGTTTAAGATAGAAGAAACATAATAATCTATTGTCATGGCACTTTTCAGTTCAATAATATCCTGATCTTAACGCGAAAGGTGATAACCGCGTCACTCGGGGTATAAATTCGCATATAAAAACATACAAATTATTTTTATTTGGGGAAGAAAATAATAAAAGTTAGAAAAATAAAATGTGAAAAAAATCTAAAATAACACAAATAAAAAATTGCAAAACGAAGTTATTTTGATGTGTAGAAGGTTTCACAAATTCTAACAAAATAGTCTGCCGGCTAATTTTTTTTTCTTTATCATTTTTTTGTTGAAAGAAGGGGTGTTATTTTGAGTAGTATTAAAGATTGTATTATTGAGATTCTTAATAGGTATATTATCCACAGGTGGCTTCATCTTACTTTAGAATAGTTTCATTTTTAAGTAAAACTGGAGAGGGAGTTTATTTTTTATCCAAGTTTATGCGTTTCTGATATTTTGAATGCCATTCTAAATTGATTTATTCCTTAAAATATTCATGATTTTATAATAAATAAAACACATGTTCTTTTTGTGTGCAGAGTGTACAAATTTTTTTTTTTAAATTTCATGCTTTTACATTACTATCGAATGTGATTTGACGATATAACGTTTGATTCAACAACGAAAATATTCTGGTTGCAATTTCAGAACATTTCGAATGTTCGTTGCAGAACTGTCATCAGCAAAACGTTTCGAACTATTCCATTGTTGATTTTATAACCTTATTACAAATGATTTATTTCATGTATAATCTCTTAGAAAAACATTACTATCAACTGTCTTTCAACAATAACACCTATTTTGCATCTGAACCATGCCTAACAATTAAACGAGATGTTTATTGCAGAAGCAGTTATTTTTCCTTTTTTTTTTCTACATCTCTCTCTCTGGGTTTCTTCCTTCATAATTACCAACCCCAAACACACTTAAAACAACTTCGGCAAGCTCGAACTTGTTATTATTATTAACGATGATTAGAGGGTTTCATCAAAACTCTCGCGGAACGAACCAATTAGAAACCCCCAGTTTACGCAATCTCGAGAACATTAACTTTAATGCCGTTAAGGAGCGCCCTCTAGTGGCGAGGAGCCTAATAACCGAGTATTAACAGCGGTTACTGTGGCTTTTATGATTGTAGGGAGGAACATCATTATCATCGATTGCACCTGCACTATAAGCCGAGCCCTGGCAGAATTATTTCTGGAAATAATTATTACCACGAGCGGGCAGAAGCAACAGCACTTCGCACATCGTTTTCTGCAAAACTTTTAGAAAGTTCGAATGAATGAATGTCTGCAATTAAGACCAGAAAATATCTCTTCCTTGCTTCTGCGACTGCTTTGTTAATGGAAAAGGAGAAACTCCAGGTTCTTGAATAAGTGTGCCCACAAAAGGTCCTCACATAAATTCGTTCGCTTTGCTGTGGAAAATAGCCGCTTCTGTCTTTCAGAATAGCAAGTCATCTTCTCTGGCTCTAAACTATTATATTTCATTTCGCGTTTCGTTTTAATGGGTGGCGGTTATAATTCATTAAAGCGATTCGCTCTGGATTGTTAGGTAAGCTTTTGTATCTGGGATCTTTTTCCGAAGAATGGAGGTTTTGGAAATATAAGGATGGTACGTTAATGCTTGGGCTTGCAAAAAGTTTACTCGAGCGGAATTTTTTGGAGTTGAAAGCATCTTAGCAAAAAGAAATAAATTTTAAGAAGAAAAATATAAAATTAAAAGAAAAAAGATCATTTGAAAAAAAAAATTTTTTTTGCATATTTTTTATGAAGATCAAATATTCATTTTGATAGAACTAAAATAGTGGGAACTAATTTGATATCAGTACGCTACTCGTATTTGGACTTTGAAATCGCGCCAAATAAAACTTAGGCGGCTAGTCATGTTATCGTACAGCAAGATCTTCAAACTTTTTCAACTCACGGAACCCCTGGAACTTGAAGGTGCTTTCGTGGAACCCCTAAAACTGAAAGTATTTTCGTAGAACCCCATTCCATAACTTCGAAGAATATATCTTAAAATAACATTTAAAATAGATCAACATGTTTTAGGCACTTTTTGTAAAAGCAATTATAAAAAAAAAGTATCGCATTTATTATTAAAATATTCTGATCTAATTTTTTTAATGTTATTTACTCATTAATAATGTTAATTTGAGATCCAAGTATCACCTATCCCTGAATTATATTTGATAATTAGGATATGTGCTTCCTTTTTTTCACACAAACTGTCAGTCTAGATTTATCGACATTAAATGCAATCGATTACATATTCAAAGTATAATTTGTTTTATGCTTTGTTTTTGTAGCCACTTTCGTTGAGGAATATATTTCACTTAAACACAATGTTCTGAATGGCATTAAAATGTTTATAGCTGTGTGAGAAATCCCATGTATTTGGAATAAATCTGCAACCTAAAATTTAGAAGCTGTTCTTGCTTAAGTTTAGATTTTAAAATCGAATATGTTGGTAAGTTGTTTCCTTTCCTTCATTATAGGGTTTTTCAACAAATGAAAAGGGACATTTAGTTTTGCTAGACATTGTGCTAACCAGAGGCGGATTAAAGTAGTTGGAGGCCCCTGGCGGTAAAAGGTTTGGGGCCCATGGGCTCAAGAACCGAAAAACTAGTGAAAAAAGTCACTTACTTAAAATTCTCAAAAAAAAATGTATTGGAAAAAATAAAACTCAAAAGGCTACAGAAAAATCTCTCTTCACTGTATATAAAAAAAATTAAAAAACCTTACTGAAGAGCTTACATTTTTGCTATACAAGTTGAATTTTTGTCAAATTCATTAAATATTTTTGCCATATCTATTTTGTGTCCAAAACATTTTGTTCTGTATACAGGGTGATCCCGAATTCCTGGTACAAACTTTAAGAGTAGGTACATAACATTGTAACAATAACTTATTGTATAGGAATGCATGGGCGCAAGTGACGCGGTGAGGCGCAAACACCAAAAACAAGAGACGAAAGGAAAAACAAAGTGTTTATTGAAAGTGTTGTTGACAAGTGTAATATTTACAATAACTGCTCGCAAATGTTCAGTACATGAGCTGTGAAGTCCAGCTGCAGTGCACATTGCTGTACTACCCACTAGCAGTAGGAGACAATAGTCTGCCGGACTCAAAGCTTGTACTCTCTGAAAATGAATGAGGTGTAAGCGATTTTCGTTTAAAACTCTACAAATTGTCTAATGATTCACATTTACGTGATGAGCAACAGTTTTTGTAATTGACTCTGGTTTGTCAGCGACAACGTTCAGTATGCTATCTTCCAGGCCTAGACTGTGTACAGCTTTTCGTCGACCAGCATCATGTCTGGTGAGGTGGAATGAATTTGTTTCAAAGTTGACGATGTAGCCGCTGAAAAATTCTGTGATTTGGCATTCGTCGATCAGAAAACTGCGACAAGATATATTCGCCGTTCAGCTCTGCCATTACCATTTGCACGACCGTTCATGTAATGCATGTCTGCCTTTTCAATATACGTAAAGTCTTCCGTGATAGACGTCAGCACAATTGCGCGAATGGAGCTTTCTCCTACTCAGAGGCATCATGTTAAATGACAGCTAAACATCTACTGCCCCTTACCGACAATGCAACTGACAACAACCGCGATAACTCCATTTCTCTTTTCTTTTACTTTCCCTATTAGCACCTCACCATGTCACTTGCGCTCATATATACCTATATAATAAATTATTGTTACAATGTCCTGTATCTACCCTTAAAGTTTAAACCGTGAATTCGGGACCACCCTGTATAATAGGGCATTGCTGTTCACTTTGTCTTTTCTCCCATAGTAGATCTTAAATTATTTTTAAACAAAAAGAGATCTTTCCCCTGATGCATTCTAAAATATACCTTTAAAAATACATCTAAAAGTTACCTTTGATTCAAATTTTTCGCTAGGTACATGTGGCGCTAGTTGCGCCACGTGTAGGAAGTGAATCAAGTTTACTTCAAATACGCACAGATTTGACGTAGTGAGTTGATGTTATTTCAAAATGACTTTGAGACGACGGATAAACCATTATCAACAGCTCACTGAGTTTGAACGGGAGGTTGTTTAATAGAGCTAAAAAAGGGGATATTGTGGAAAGACTTGGAAGGAATATATCCACTGTGCGTGATTTTTGGCATAGTGGTCCAGGGAAGGCACTACCCCAAGAAAACTATAGTTCAATCACGCACGGGTCACCGCTGACAGAGAAGATCACGATATTCACCACGGGGCTGGGAAGCGTAATGCATCTACATCAGAAATTACAGTTTTTCCGTCGCAAGATTGAAACAGTGAATTGTAATAAATCAATCGTTTAAGAAGTAGATCCTAGTCAGACAACCTGTTGCGTTTATACCATTATCTCTAAATCATTAACATCTGTGATTTCAGTGGTGTCATCGGAGAGTGGATTGGCGATGTGCTGCGTTCTCCGATCAAAGCTGTTTCTGTCTTGGTGCCAGAGATGCAGTAGCGTAACGGAGAATATAAAGGCCCCCTGGAAAGTCAGGTTTGAGGCCCAAAGCCATACTTGATATAAGTCAGGCTATGGGACTCTAGAATAATGGCCCAGCACCGCGATGCGAGTGTTGAGAACGCACTGCAGCGATGGCTGTATATTGATTAGAAGAAGGCCATGTCAACGCCTGCAAAAACTCTTTCTGTCACCTAGATACATTGGGCCTGTACCTACAGTTATGGTCTGGCGTGAGCAATTTTCTTTGATTGATGGAGCACTCTCGAGGTTAATACATACATCCTGACTGCAAACTTGTACGTCAGTCTGGAGATTCAAACTGTTGCACTGCGATTTATAAACATTCAAAGGGTGCTTTCCAACAGGATATCCTGCTCCCTAATCTCTGTTGTAACTCAACAGGCTCTATATGGTGTCAACGTGTTACGTTGGCCTTCTAGATCACCAGATCTTTCTCCAATCGATCACGAATGGGACATCATTGGACGGCAATGTCAACTTAATCCACAACCAGAATTAAACAACCTTATATTAACCGACCGAGAGCAACAGGCATACAATTAAATCCTACAAACCGATATCCGGTACCAGTACAACACATGGCATGCACTTTTGCATGCTTGCATTTAAAATTGGGGCGGTTACACCGGTTTTTAATGTATTATCATTTCACAGTTGAAATGGCTCTATTCGCGCTTATATTAACCTGTGATTTGGAAACTTTAATCAATTAAATATGTTACCTATACATTTGTATAGGTAGGCGATTGCCGATTTGTATTGCCGAAATATAATTAGTCGACAATATTTTTTTCCTGTTGTTGGTTTTTTTTTTCCATCAGTGTACTCAACAGTAAATAAGCACGGCTGCGAACTGAAAATGGACTCGTTTGATTTGAATAGTATTCCTTTGTTCAAAATAAAATTTGGGCAAAAAAAAAAATCAAGTGAAAAATTTGTACAGATTGCAACAATATAGATATACGGGGAAAAGATGGTTAGGGCTAATACATGACTCAAATACGAGAAATCATTGGGGTTGCAATATCTCGGTTTAAGTTCTTTTTATTGTAAGGCGAATTTATGAATGGAATCCATCAAGCTTGGGGCCCCTGGCGGCCGCCAGGTCCGCCACCCGCTTAATCCGCCTCTGGTGCTAACTAGTATAAAATTATCTCTTGGAGCCCGATATAGTAACCAACAGAATATTCATAATCTAGTAGGTAGTATATATATAAAGATAAAACATTTTAATATTCTTTTATTATAATAAAAGTTTAAAAAGTGTTGCAATATAGTTATTATATATTAATAAAATTTTCAGTTTTAGTGAATAGTATGAGCTTTAGACACTTGTAACTATACAAACTTAATATAGAGCATGAATCCATTTTGCATACGCACTTATTTCTTCTCGATTTTTTTTATTGTGACTCGTGGAACGCCTGGGTATGCTTTATGGAACCCCAGGTTTCCGTGGAATACAGTTTGAAAATCACTGTCGTATAGTAATGTTATTGCTCTAAATTGGCGAAATTTTATGACTAATTGACGTGAAAATGCATAGAATAGTGATATCAAATTAGCACCTTCGAGGAACTTTCTAACTACAGATTGCGTACAGGAGAATTATAGAAAATTTAGATGAAATGTAATTCTACCAATGTATGTGAAAAATATTTTAATCTCACTTTATTGAGTGGCTGCAATAGCCAAGAGTTAAGGCCATGAACTCGTGCCCGGTGTGTCATCAGTTCGAGCTTTGTGCCACTACAACCCAGGGATGTAGAGGGACAGATGCAAGTTAAATCTGTCGAAGCTCAGTGCCCTCCCATTGGTATGGAAGTTCATGTGCCGTCCTCGTCATTCGACCATTGTTCAAAACTACGGGGTCTTTCGCAAATAGCTCTTGTATTGCTTTATATAGCGACGTTAATATACACTCGCACATTCTTGTTTAAGTTTTCGTTCACTTCATTAATTTATCTCACTTGAGTTTATATAATTAACTAGCTGGTATACTCGTTTTTTTAGATGGGTGAATGAAAATATTAAACAATACAAATTGAAGGATAAAGAAGTTTTTAATGAGTTAATTTTACGTGAATAGCAAATCAAACAAACAAAAAAGCTCTCATCTGAACAACAACAACAACCAAAAAGAAAACGTATTTGTTAAGTTTTAAGTCTGTAGGTCTAATAACTGATAAAAAAAAGATTTTTTTTTTAATTTAAAACACTCTCGCAACTCCCTTGTGGGTCGATTTTTTAAAACACCTTCTTAAGCTGATCTTTGTTCAGCAAAAGTAACATATTGTTAAACATTTTGTGTAATGAATGCTTAAAATAATGTAAATAATTTATATCTGGATGTGTAATATGTTAATACTACTTTCTGTTGTGTTTAATTTATGTTAATATTGTAATATTTGCAAGCAACGCTGTTCCTTACATTATAATGGTGATTCCATGGAAACATAGCGAAATGTTGGTGATAGAGCCAAGTTGGCATCATTTTTGGTGACCATGTTGGCAACTTGGTGATTGATTGAACGGTGCAGAAGTGAATATGCTGTAGCGCCACCTGGTGGAGACCTGCAACAAAGAGCACAGCACAAAAACCTTCTCCAAAAAAATACATATACATGCCAATTTTCATAGTGATCAGTTGAATGGTGTTGGAGTGAAGCGAGGCCATACATATACAAACGTCCATTTATATATATATATATAAATTACACAAGACAATTTTGTGCGATAAATATAGCTAAAAACATTATTACACGGGATGTGTAAATGGTATAATTGCTAGATCTATTTACGGATGGTGTTTTATTGGCGATAATAGAGTATTAATTTTTTGAACACACATTAGTTATACAAGATATGCACTTGCAAATATAAAACTTAAAATAATTTCTAAAAAAATTAATCTTTTTTTTTTTCAGAATGCAAAAATGTTGGAAGAGGTTGTAAGTAAAGTCATTACGAAATTGCATAAGATGTAGAGGATGTTAATCGTCTATTTCAAAATCATTCTGTGGAATATGCTAATTTCTATCCTGTGTTGTGGAAATATTTCATTGATTCTCTATAGTTTTATGCATAAAATCTTGCGTTTTGTATAATAAAATAAGAAAAACAGAATTTCTGTAAAATTTTAGGGATATCCGGATTTTCAGGGCTTCTCCCTTCCTTACTGCACTTCTTTTCGAACTAGTTAAAGAAACTAAATTTATAAAAAGAAATAACACAAAGTAAACTTAATTGCAATATCCGTCTTGCCTGAAAAATGTTTAAAAACTATAATAACTAACTTTCTACATCTTCTTACTGCCAGCTATTTGAGGAAAGTTGTGGAATAAGTTTACTTTCAAGGAATAAATATTTTCTTTCTATTTAAGAAAGTTTGAATTTTCTTTTTATTTCATTGTGCTTAAATTGAAAATTTGTACTACGTTTTTTTTTTAATTGAGATGGTCTGAGATTTTTTGATGAGATTCATGTAACACATTTTTATGGATAAAAATAAAACTTCACTAATTTCCTTTCCTTCGAAAAAAGGAAATATAGTTCCCCTCTGGAACTTATTTATAATATTAAGTGGGGAAATGAAGAAGACCAAAAAAAAAAAAAAATGGTTGGCTAAAATATTTGATTGAAGGGTTTCTGAATTACAATGAGACATTACTGGTTTTTTTTCTGTAATTTCTATTCGTTATGCAATTCATTGATTAAATTTGTAAATCTAAGATATTCGTTGCTTGGTTGAACATCTACGACTACTACAAAGATTCCTTTTAAAGAAAGTCCTTAATATTGTTGTGTGTGTTTAGTTTTAAATTTTTGAAAAGGAAAATAATTTTGAAATAGAGAAGATATTTGAAGAGGCTCGCTTATCCGGAGGCCAGAACCTGGGACCTTTGGATCCGAAACCGAGTAACTTAACCATTACACCAAAATGATCACTGTGGTGCGAAGGTTGTTATTGGCTTATATAGATTATATAGCTACATATACCTAGAAAAGAAAGAATATTTACAGCAATCATTTTGAAATTTAAATACTTTCATTATTTCATAAATGGATTATTTCCTGAAGAAAGTAGGGGAAATATAGTTGAAAAGTACATGCATAGTAACATGCATATAATAAATAAAAAGAACGATGGTATGATATAGTATGGTATTAAATATCCTGCAAAACACAGAAGGAGATTAAATTCTGAAATTTTAAAATTAAAAATACGAGATCTATCATAAGAAAAAAATCAATAGACCGGAATTGAACACAATTTTTTATTTGCTGTCACTGACATAGAATAGTCAAATAGGGTTAAGCTTGCTTTACAGGATTTTTACTTTCCTCTATCTGAAGAAAATTTCTTCTTAGCAGTACAAGAAAGTTATGAAGAACGGAAACTAAAATTGAAAGACACTTAATCCTTAAATTTACACATCTGCTAAAAAGAATAACATATAAAAGAAAAAAGGAATATAAAAGAATAATATATAAAAGAAAAAAGAAATATAAAAGAAAAAAGAAATATAAAAGAAAAAAGAAAGATAAAAGAATAATATATAAAAGAAAAAAGAATCTGAGAGAAAATACTTTCAAAAATCAAATACAAATGCACAATACATGGCTAAAATTTCGAAAACTTGATATTGAAAAATAAAACGAAGTAACAAATGAAGTAAAAGCGTACTGCATATCGAAATGGCCATTAATATACATGCACAGCAAAACAAGTCATATATGCTATTTTCCCTGCAGTAATTCTCTTCTTGTGGGAAAATTGAGTTTTACACGCGAAGTTTGCTTCCCAGAGTGAACTTGAAAAATAAAATTATGGCAACCACAGAGGGTGTGGTCCAGACAACTCTGGACCCAAGACAAATGACTTGATTACCCTTGGAGACAAATTTGGTAAAAAATACGATATGGCCAAGGAATTATTGAGAAGGCTCTTAGATTCGTCCTTCTAGAAATTATCATGCGGCTATATAAAGGATTTTTGAAACACAAAAGTCGAGACAGTTCAGAGAAAGAGAGATCAGTCGAGATCAGATTTTGTTTGTAATTTTACTGTGATAAGAGAGAGACTTAATTTGTCTGGGTTCCTGCGAGTGATGCTGTTCTAGAGAGCATTTTCTGAAACATCATATACCTTGTTGATACATAAGTGCGTTTTGCACAATTGCGAATCATCTGTTATAATATTTTTTGCATAATACATCACATTTTTTTTCGCTTAGTCATCGGTCCATCCTTGTCCATTATAAATCTTTTATTATTCAAATAATAAAGTCATCAGCTGCTTTTTCACCACGAAAATTTATAACAATATTTATCATGTTTCCCCCAAAATGAAAACATAATTGTTTGGACGGATTTGTATCTTCGTTATTATTCAAGTTATGTTTTCATTATTATTCAAACTATTATTAATGTGCTGTGTATGTTCATTTATATACGATACTTAATTCCTATTCAATTATTATTATTATTTTCAATTTGTATTTCATATGTATTTTCTGTGTAATAGTTTTACTGTCATGTCTTTTACCGACGCCATCTTAATTTAACTTTTGCGCGATGGCAACAAGTTGTTTGTTTC
>BMAO01035464.1:0-19737 GCA_019973975.1 Trichonephila clavata | reverse complement strand
CCTTAACTGAATCTAAGATAGCTTAAATATGCTCAAATAAAACTACGTCGGACACTGATAAGCTAACTTCTACTTAAACAAGCTCACAATACTTGTACGTTTTATGCATCGGACCCTACACTGGAAACTTGCAGGTGATTTCTATCGGCTTCATCAATGTCGTTGTATCCACGCTCTGTAACCTTTTTCTGGACAACTCCAAGACCTCTAACTAAATTCCACTCTCTTTCAATCTTCAACTAACTAACTCGATACTCTATATTAACTCCTACTTGCCAACACCAATGTGCCAACTCTAAAACTAGCAAAAACACAGAATTTATATAATATACTTCATTTACATAATCACGCCTCCCTACTCGGTGAAAGTTGGTTGAAATAAATATTTTCCTAAAAAGTCATGAAGGGATTAGTAGAGCCGTGCATAGATCCATCACAATTGTTAAAGAGTATGAAGACTGTCCTTTTGTTTCCTAAGAGAGTTTCAAAAAATGTTAAAAGCTCTTAGGAAATAAGTTTTCCCAGCCTTATTAAGTATTCGAAGTTTTAAAATTTATAAAAACATATATATTATATTAATCTAACCTACATAAAGATAATTTATATACAGATAATTACCATTTAGCGGAAAAGGATAAGAAAACTACTTAACATCCTCATGGGAAAATGACGTAAAAGAAAACGTAGTACATCCGAACAATTAGATCTCTTGCCCAGAATGAGTCGGATGCTTTCAATGTTCGTGGGGCATAATTACACACACTAATTTTTTCAAGTATTTTGTATTAAAAATACTTTGTCTTTACATACTTATAACAACTTGTTAAAGATATGATTAAATTGTGTGTAAATTCAAGGAGAGTTAATTAATTTTTCACATAGAATATTGTTTTTTTCCCTTCATTAAAATTCCTAAGGTATCCGAATACTTGCGACAACTTTTTTTTTGGAAAAAAACGGTAATATAGGGATTTTTTTTTGTAGTTTTTAAATTTCTTTAATACATTTTAAGAATAATATGCCAAGATTAAGACGATAAAAAGAGATTATTATTAATAAAATGGGAAAAATTGATAAAAATTTGCAAAAAAGTAACATAAAAGGGCCCATTTTAGTTTTTAAATGTTTATCAACAAATTTTCAATCTTCCATTTCGGTGTGTTTCAATGTTATACCTTTTTAAATGACCTCAGGATAAGATATATTTTTAAATTTTACAAAACCTAGAGAGAACTTTACTTAGTTATTATATGAAATTGCTTAAAATACCAGTGATTATATTGACAAAAGGGACTGTAAATTTTGTAATAAAACACAGTGATTGATAACTCTAAAGGGGTTAAGACACTTCTACTATTATACAAAACACTCACAAAAAAATTTCAGTTAATTTTTTTAAGGGGACACAGTACGATGTGATTGTTAAAAATCGGTCAAAAAATAAAATTTAATTTTTTTAGCTTAAATTATTCTTTATATACCTTTCTATAACCTGACAAAATTTGAAAGCACTAACCTAAGAAAAACACAAAATTATGATAGCTTTTGCGGAGCGTTTTATTTCACATGTCTAGGGCAAATCAAAATTTTAAACTTACTTATCTCGGAAAGATAAAACAACTATTTTGTCTTCATATAAAATCCTAAGGCTTTTTTTTCTACTGCGCCTAATGCTTTGAATTTTTTTTTACTTATTGCTAATAGTACATGTAACAAAAGTTAGTATGTATTTTTGAATCAAAGCAATACTTATTTTTTTAAATATAATTGAAATCAGAATTTGTAAATTTTAAGGAATTTTCAATATGCCTTTATAAAAAGAAGTATTGTACAAATCTCAATCATGTTTTCGCAAAACCCATACCAACTTTTGTTATGCATAGTTTGAGGTGCTTGTTAATCAAATTTCATGTGTGTACGTAAATTTTTGTAGGAGGAGCAGCATTTTAAAATCACTTCACAAATTTGAAGTGTTTTCCTTAAAAAACTAAATGCCTAGCTTTTTATGAAATTTTGAGCACAAAATCTGTTTTACATAGTATACACACATAAGAGGCAACCAAAAAATTTTTGAAAATTCTTAAATTAAAATTTTTTACTGAAATCGTACCATGTCCCCTTAAACTTTTGTACCTATTGTTAGTCCCGTTTGAGCATTTTCAAAAAAAACACAATTCGAGTAAAACGTGTTTTAAAGAATGACATCTTGCTTTAAGTAAAGGCATCTGCTTTTACTAAAACACTTGTAGTGCTTGTTCTAATGAACGGTAATAATAAACTTGGTATTTTTATAAAGCTAATAAAAAGCTAATAGGGATGATCTATAGAATAAAATCATAGAAACCTTTGTCATTTTTTGGCAAAATTACAATTCTATTGTATTCGGATACTTTTTCGGATATTTTACTTAATATATCATGAAAATGATCATTTGTATCTTAGTTGAGTTACTTTGTAACTCAATGATTTTATGTATGATGTGATTTTACTCAATTCACTTGTTTTATGACATATTAAAGAAATACTATACATTAAGAAATTGCAAAAATTAGTTAAAATGTTTTCAGTATTCTAAAAGTTTGTAATATCCGCGCCATTGCATATTCAGGCCTTGTTGACTATGCAATATCAACTATAAAGTATCCAATATCAATAAATTACAGTTTTAAAAAACAGAACTCCGAATTACAAATATTACATTCTTAATCAAGATATATTTGATCTTATTATCTTAAGAAATATCTGATATACAACGCCCCATTCAAAACAAAAGAATGGGAAACATCACCTTGGAACAGAAGGTACTGCTCCCTTTTTCCAAAACATCAAGAAAAGATTATTAAAATTTTGTAATGCATTATTAGAAATGTCCACGTACCTTTAACATTGTAAGATGATTTGCAAAAGCTACATCAAGACATTATGAAATGTAAACAGTGGTGACATACTGAGAACTAACCATAATCTTTTTGGTGTTTTCCGGTAAAATATTTCTATTTCTGATCATATTTTAAATATTATTTTCTGCCAAATATATTTAACGTCAAAAATCTCACCAATAAAATAATTAAATCATTTTCAAACTTAAGCATGAGGAGATGCATCTGAGAGATGCCATGCGCCTATGGAAGGAACTTCTTGAAGCATATCTAGCGGAGGGTTAATATGAAAATTAACAGAATTAAAAGAAAAAATACTTCTAAATTATATAACTTATAAAAGGGGAAAATATACTTTTTACGTTTACCATTTTTTATTATTTTTATTTTTTTGCAAAAGGCATTTTTCTACTTTTATGTTTGCACCAATGATGTATTAAAATTAAAGTACCTTCATCTGAGCACACAGAAATGTAATTTTAGTTCAAAATTAAGAAATAAAATGTTTTTTCCAATTTAGCAACTCTGGCTTATTTGAAAAGAATTCGAAAAGGGTCATGAAATTGGACAATAATTTAAATTTGTTCTCCTAAATGATAATAAATAAAATACATAAGAGTTAATTTGTTTGTTTAAAAAATGTAAAAAAATTTAAACACATTCCTAAAATGTTTATCCAAATTTATTAGTTTATCGGGTCTTTGAAAACTTAGAAGTAAAGTAATTTGAATGGATAATAATTTTTTTATGAACATTCATACAATAGTTTTCAAAATAATTAATTTTTTAACCAAAAGGTTGATCGAAAATTCTTCTTAAATATACCAATTTTATTTCGGCAAATGTCAAAACATTATTAAATGTTCTCATTTTTAAAATTCCTAACATAATCTGCATTCTAAAATACATTATTTTTTTTCAAAATTGGAATAAATATTTGATTCCATAAAAGTTCTTGGGAAAATCGAATTATTTTGAATCCATTCTTTAAAAATAATCTATGCCATTTCCTTAAGCAGAAAATTTTACAGTATTTCTTGCTAAATATCAAGCTATAAATAAATAGAACAAAAAATATTCCACAACAAAAATGCAATTTAGGAGTCCCATTTTTTTCTTCGATAATTGTAATATATGTTTTTTATTTATTCAAACGTAAACCAAATGCTCTTTAAGATAATTGTATATCTATTCAAATTTGAGAAGCTTAATATATTTCAATACAATTGCAACTGAAATTCTTAATTAATTAATTAATTATTTAATTATTATGTCCGTGTGATGTCCTGAAACATCTCGTTCCACAGTTGCTGTAAACGCACCTCTAGTTTGACCAAACTCGTAAGCTGCCCAACTTGCCATCCCAAATGATCCCAGATATGTTTGATTGGTGACAAATCTGAGAATCAAGAGATTGAGTTTTGATTTTCGTAAAATCATTTCTTAACGGATCTCTACTCCAGGAAGAATAATACCTGCCAAATTTCAAGTCCGCAGCTGTAATAATTCAAACATGTACTCTATTTATCTATAAGGTCACTTTAACACTTGGTGGTCCATTTTGGTTGCAATTTTTTTCTGTAGCGGATCTCTACTCTTTAAAAGGACAATGCATGTCGAATTAATATCTGTAGGTCTAATAGTTCAAAAGTGGGAATATTTATCTATAATGACCCTGGGCTCCTTTCGACCACCATTGGCTTTTGATTTTGGTAAAACCACTTCTTAACAGATCTCTACTCCATGGAAGAATAATACCTGCCAAATTTCAAGTCCGCAGATGTAATAATTCAAAGCATGTACTCTATTTATCTATAAGGTCACTTTAACACTTGTGGTCCATTTGGTAGCAATTTTTTTTTCTGTAGCGGATCTCTACTCTTTAAAAGGACAATGCATGTCGAATTTAATATCTGTAGGTCTAATAGTTCAAAAGTGGGAATATTTATCTATAATGACCCTGGCTCCCTTTGACCACCATTGGCTTTTGATTTTGGTAAAACCACTTCTTAACAGATCTCTACTCCATGGAAGAATAATACCTGCCAAATTTCAAAAAGTCCGCAGGTCCAATAATTTTCAAAACATGTACTCTATTTATGTATAAGGTCATTTTAACACTTGGTGGTCCATTTTTGAATTTTTTTTTCTGTTGCAGATCTCTACTCTTTAAAAGGATCAGGTCTGTCGAATTTCATACCTGTAGGTCTAATGGTTCAAAAACGGGAATATTTATCTATAACGACCTGTTCCCCTCAACCACCCTTGGCTTCTGATTTTCGCTAAACGCTATCTTAGCGGATCTCTACTACATAAAAGGAACTCACGTATCAAATTTCATGTTCATAGTCTAAAAGTACTCCTTTATATATATTCTAAAAAAAAAAAAAAGCAAAACAATGGCGGAAAGCGACGATGACGTGTTTTTTGCTGCTCTCGAAAATCAGTGTAAAATCATTGAATCAGCTCTCCAATCGAAGTGTAACATGAACCAACAGATTAGAGAAGAAGCCAGGCAGGCGCTAGTTGAGTTAAAATCTTCAGTTTATCGGAATTTTGTAATGATTAAGAGTGAAAAATTTGTGGAAGCTTGCAAGGAAAGCTTGAAAGACGCCATGTTGGATTTGCCAAAGAAAACGTATAGCAGTGTCGTGGCGCAATCTCTTGGCGAAAAACTTAATGAACCGCCACGGAAGGCATCGTGTTGCTCCGTTTTAATAGCGGCCGAGAACTGCAATTCTGGCGACGTCAGAAAACTGTTCAAAGCTCAGGTTAATCCTAGGAAGAGAAGATCGGGATTCGACACTTAAAAGAAATCAGTGATAATAGAATTTTAGTTAATTGTGCTTCTGAAGAAGATAGAGAAAAACTGATGACTACGATTGAAGCCAATCCTAAGTTCCTGAAGCCAACTGTACCTAAACGCAAAAACCCTACGATGATGATTAGAAATGTGCCAAATGACGTTGCCGATTCGGAATTACTGGACGTTATTCAGGAACAGAATCCAGAAATCCTTGTTTCAAATGAGTGTTGGAAGGAGTCAAGAGTTCGTTTTGTTTTGAAGAAATTTCAACATGTGAGAACTGTGGTGATTGAATTTCATCCCAAGATTCGGAAAAGTGTTACTGCGGTGGGGTCACTAAAAATAATGTGGAACATGTGCCATGCTGAAGACTTCTTAGTGATAAACAGGTGTTTCTCGTGTCTCGGTTATAATCATAGAGCAAATGAGTGCACAAATATGTTATCTTGTTATTTTTGCGCCGGAGAACATAAGAGTGATAACTGCCCAAACCGAGAAAATCAGGTATGTGTTAATTGTATTAGATATAACAAAAAGTTAAAAAGCGAAGCCAAAAAAGTGGATGTCAAGCATAAGCCTTTTTCGCATAGCTGCTCTTGTCATAACTACATGAGAAATCAAGTTGCTGCTCGAACTGACTATGACTAGACTCATTAAAGATCATCTTAATTTTGTTCAAATTAACTTACATAAGTCAAAAAGGCTACACAGCAGCTTATTTTAAATCTTGAAAATGATGATGTTGATGTTGCTCTTATTCAAGAGCCGCACTGTTTGAAAGGAAAGCTTCCTGGATTTCTGAACACTTACAAAATTTTTTATGATACAAAATCAGAGGTTATAAAGGCGGCTATTATTGTTAGAAACATGGCGATTACAGTTTTTTCCGATCCTAGGAATCTTGATTATAATTCTGCAATGATTGACATCTCTTTTAGAGGATACGATTTTACTGTATTTTCATATTATTTGAACCTTCAGTTAATATTGATTTGGATCTAAGAAAAATTGAGCATATGTTTTCAAATAGAGTGTTAAAAGACTTATTTGGTGCATGGATGCAAATAGTAAGTCTGAAGTTTGGTTTAGTCCTGTGACTGACTCTAGAGGCATTAAGTTATGTGAATTCTTCAGTACATGGCAATTGATTACGGTAAATGAGGATTATGGGCCTACGTTTAGTTCTGGTCAGGGTACTAGCTATATTGATATTACAGCTGTTGGAACTGATGTGCTTAGATTACTTGATAGGTGGCTTATACCAGACTATGATTCCCTCTCTGATCATAGAATGATTTCTTTTGGCTGAAAATTCCCAGTTCAGCTAGGGCTTGTGACTGTTCTGCAGAAACAAATCTTTTCAATACTAAAAGAGCAAATTGGAACATGTTTTATTCTCACTGTTCTAAAGCCGAGAATGCCGTATTAGATTTTTTGAATAACTGTATACTACCTGATAGTCTCGAATTATGTGTTCAAGATGTGCAAGATATAATTATATCGGCTGCAGAAAAATCTATCCTTTGAAAAAGAGAGGATGTCATAAAGTACCCTGGTGGTCCGTTGAATTATTTGCATGCGTAAACAATTGAATGCAGCAAGAAGACGATATCAAAGAACAAAGAATTCCGTTCTGAGGGAAGTTTATAGAGAAAATTACATTCAAATTAGGGTAAAATATAAATTCAAACTTGATGAAAGCAAGGCGAACTCTTGGAAATCTTTTCTCGCTGATATTACTGTACTGAATGTTTGGAAGAAAATTTATACTCATGGAGTGAAAAACAATTTTACTAAAAGACTTGAAATCTCAGGAATCGAAGTCTCCTCTGGACATTTTACTTCTTCTTTTGAAGATACTATAGATGCCATCTTGAGGAAATCTTTTCCTCGTGATCCAAATAGTCAAGATAATTCTCAACATAGGGTTTTGCGTTCAGAAGCTGATTTGGTTTATGAAAGTGATGATGATATACCTTTTTCAAGAACAGAAATTGACAGTGTTATAGGTAATTTAAGTTTAAATAAATCTCCTGGTTCCGACAGAATTAATAATGAACTGATTAAGAAGTTTCACAATTGTTCTCCTTCTGTCCTTTTGCCTCTCTTTAACAAATGCTTGAAATTGGGTGTTTTCCCAAAGATTTGGAAAAGAGCAAAAATTGTACTTCTTCCTAAAAGTACTGAATTGTCAAGGACGCACATAGACAATATTCGTTGCATAAGCTTACTCCCTTGTTTGGGAAAGTGCTTGGAAAAACTCTGCATTACTAGACTTAACCACTATTTAAGAAAGTCTAGTCTTTTAAGTGACGACCAGTACGGTTTTACTCCTCAAAGGTCAGCAGAGGATGCCTTGGTACGCCTTTGTGATTTAGTCAAGGAGGGCAAGCGAAAAAACGTGACTTTTCTAATTTCCTTGGACATTAAAGGAGCTTTCGATAATGCCTGGTGGCCTGGCATCTTGCACCTGCTCAAAAGTTTCAAAGTTCCTAAAAACATCTTTTGCCTTATTAGAAGCTTCTTACAATATCGTTCAGCTGATCTTACATTGGGTAATGTCACAACGAATATTGCTTTAGAAAAAGGCTGCCCTCAAGGGTCAGTTATGGGACCTTTTCTGTGGAATTTAATTATGAACGACCTTCTTTGCAGTATCTCAAAGTTCCCGAATTGTCATAAAATAGCTTTTGCAGATGATGTACTTCTTATTGTCCAGTGTAAAGACTTTCAGGATGCCTGCACTTTCTCACAAAACATTCTTGATAATATTTTTAAATGGTCAGAGCTATATAAGTTAGAGTTTAATCCACTTAAATCAAAAGTAATGAAAATTTATAAAAAATCGACAGTAGATCAAAAAGTCAACTTAAAACTTGGAGGTGTAACAATTGAAGAAGTGCACAAGATTAAGTATTTGGGCATAATTGTTGATAACAAAATGCAGTGGAAGGAGCATATCTCTTATATTTCTAGCAAAAGTGAAAAAATTCTTCTTGGACTGTTAAGAATTGCAAACAATACTTTTGGGGTGAAACCCCTAATGTTCTTCAGTTGATTTATAAGCAGGGGATAGTACCTCTTATGTCTTATGCATCGAGAGCTTGGAGACACTCTTTAAGAAAGAAAATTAATAGGAGACTGATTAGGAGAACGCAACGGAGGTTTTTACTTCGTGTCATTAAAGGATACAAAACTCTTAGCTATGAAGCAGTGTTTGCGATTTCTGGAATGCCACCTATTGACTTGGCTATTTTGAACAATCTTGATGTTCGCAAAAGCTTTTTGAGTACCAGCCTTGGAACGCTGGATGGGGTGATTCCAATTTCATTATTGCCACACCCTTCATGTAGAAAGGCTATCACTCTTGTAACTTATTCAAATGAAGTTCTTCAGGATTATAAAACTATTTGTTTCACGGATGGCAGTAAATTGAATGGAAGAGTTGGTCTTGCCTGCGTTATTTACGAGGAAGGATTTGAAAAAGCTACTTTCCAGCATCGAATAAGAGATGAATGCTCTGTTTTTCAAGCCGAACTACTCTGCATTAATCTTGCCGTAAAAGTGATTCAGGACTCTCTCCGTCAGGGCGATACTCTCAAATTTCTTATTTGCACCGACTCGCTCTCTTCGCTTTATTCTTTGCACAATATAAATTCTACAGAAAAACTTGTTGTGGAGGTTCAATCTATTCTGTACAACCTTGAAGACTGTGATATCCACTTTTCTTATGTTCGGGGCCATAGTGGAAATCTCGGCAATGATAGAGCGGACCAGTTGGCTAAAGAGGCAACTTGCCAAGATATGAGCCTTTCGATGTCTGTGCCATTGTCCCACTGGAAGCATTTAGCTTGGGAAAGAACTGTTTCCGACTGGAACTCCAATTCTTGGCCTCACCTAAAGCTTTATGGACTAAAAAGTTTTTCCCGACCATTTATCAACGGCTAAAATGTAAGAAATTTGTTACTGATTTTAAGTTATCCCAGATTCTAACAGGACATGGTAATTTTAAGAGCTATTTATTTAGGTTTAACTTAATTGATAATGATATTTGTTCTTGTGGTCTGGACGCTGAAACCGCGGAACATGTCTTGTTGTATTGTAATCTATATTGTTGTAAAAGAGAAAATTTTAAAAAGGAGTTAAAATGCTTAGGTATTTCCTGGCCACCCATTTTTTCTTTGTTAGTCAATTGTTCTGAAAGCCTTAATGTCTTGAGAAAATTTGTTTACAGTATAGATTTTTAAAATTTTACAGATACTTTCCTTTCTTTATATTTGTGTATTTCCTCCCTTCCTTTATTTTAGTTTTGGCTCTTTATGTCCCCCCCTTTTTGTGTCCCCCCTTTATTATGTTTTTTCTTCTTAATTATGTTTTTTGTTGTTGTTGTTATTATTATTGTTTTGTAATGTTGTTACCACTTACGTCTGTAAGCCTCATGTTATGCAATGTGGAGCATGAGGAGTTTTGCAAATAAATTTATTTAAAAAAAATATATATTCTAGTCACTATACCACCGCTTCACTGGGTATTTCAAAATGCTATATGGATATATAGATACCTATATATAAAGGAAAAAAGCGATTTATTCATTCATTCACCATGATATCTCCGGAACTATTAGACCTACTGACTTAATTATTGAAGGCATGTTCCTTTCATGAGTAGAGATCTTCTAAGAACATATTTTGCAAAAATTGAACACTGAGAGGGGTCGAAAATGTTGTTGGGATAATGTATAAAAATATATTACCATGTTTGAACTGTAAGACCTACAGCAGAATTGAAATTCAACAGGCATGTCCTTATTAGGAATATTGATTCGCTAGGAAAATATTGTGAAAATTAATCACCAAGAGAGGGGGATTTGCAAGGGGTTAAGGGGTGTTTGGGGGTTACGGGGTGTTTATTCCTTGTTTGAACTATTAGATTTTCCTGGACAAAATTTGGCAGGCATATTTCTTTCATGTAGAGATCCGTAACAAACAGTTTTTGTAAAAACCATCTCCTCAAATGATATTACGGGTATTGAGTGGCGTGATAAATAAATTCTCCCGATTTTGAGCTAGGGAGAAACATATTTGAAACTTGGCAGACAGGTTCTTTTCGTAAAGTAAAGATACACTATATGAAAGGGGTTTTTCTAAAACCAAACTAGGAGAGGGGGTTGCGAGGGGTTGAGGATTGTTGGAGATACGTTCCACAGAAAACAGTGGAAAAAAATTGTATAAAAAATGCATGAGACCTGTAGTATATTGGGGATATGATCCACAGCTTTAAAAATGATGTAAGTTGAGAATGCTCTAAATAAGTTCCTAAGAAACCGTGCAAAAAAATAACAAAAAATGCAGCTAGATATTTATAAAACAAAAACAATTCATTTTTAATGCAAAAAAAAATTAAACTTGTGTACAGTGGATCTTCGCACACACATATACGCACACAGTTTATAAGTACGTACAGCATATGAAAATACAAATTGAAATAACGAATAAAACTACTAACAACTATCCATCGCTACATGATAACAAGTTTGAGTGTTTGTTACGAACTGGGACAAAAATTCTGGCATCAGTAGAAATGTCAGATATGTCTAGCATGACTATCGGGTTTGATTCAAATGAAGAATTTCGTTCATTATTAACGGCCTCAGTGTTTTTTTTTTCTTTGTTGATACAAAGTTTCTTATTAGCTGCTGGTTTTTTAGTGGGAGGGGTCCTCTAATTGCTTGCATAATGCTTGATATTCTGCAACATAAAACTTATGATTACGTTGAAATTTTAATAAAAAAGCAAAGGTCGTTTTTTTCTTGTAGCAAATTTCAAGAACTCGCGTATTTTACCAGCTATTAAAAACTTAACTTACCCTTCGACTTCGCCATTATCAGCTTCTTTATCAAATTACCAAAGTAATTTTTAATAATTATTTTGATGTAAATTTATAAAAAAATGTGCACTTACGTGTCTTGTGTGTCTTGTGAAATCGTTTTAGACGGAATATTCTTTAGTTTATAAGTAAATATTATACAATTGTTTACATATACTGAGCAGTTTTGACGATTTCATATATTTTAATAGTTTTGCTCTGTCTCCCTTTATAATGCAATAATAAAATAAAGATAACTTCGTTTTATTTTATGTATAATACTGAAATAGTTCCCTTTGGATAAAATGCACAAAGCATTTACGAATTATTCTCCTTTTCTTTATCAGCATTCCTCTCTCTGGTAAAAATTCTGAAAAATCCGCAACTTTCACATAAAAATAAGAATGAATTAAAAAAAAATAGTCGCGCAATCATTTCCTTAATTCTTAATCAATTATTTAATGACAAGATAGCTGGATAAATTTATTTTTTACTGGAATTCTCATTACGTCTTATTGTTTTTATATTTTTATTATTTTTATGTATTGTTCGCCTTCGTGTTTTAATAAAAATACAAATACAAAAAATCTACAAAAACATTTGTACGAAATCGTTTCATTTAAAGAGCTGTAGAATATAAATTCAAGAAAAAAATAAAGAAACAATATCGTATCTGAAAAAAGAAGCTTTTAATTATTTTTCTATTCCTTTTTCAAGTACTGTTCTTTCTTTTTGGTGCAAAAGTTTCTAGTTAGAAGTAATTGTAACGTGGATTTAACATTTATAGCACCAAAGTTTAGGTATAATAAAACTATGAGTAACCTTTTGTGGGCTTCTCTTAAACATAGTCATAAGTTATTAAAGCGTACTTCTGAATTTACACGAGCAATGCTTACATTCTAAGTCTTATTTTTTTGTATTAATATTTCAATCATGGTTGTTGTTTTTTATGACTGTAACCACACACACACTTGGAAAAAAACCCTATTAAATGCACGAGTACTCTAAAAAACGTAAAATAAAATATTTGAAATACACTTGAAAATAAAAATGCTTTCAAATTATTGTATTTTTTTGTAAATTGAAGCATTTTAATATGACTTTGTACTTTGTAAGAAGACCGTCTAGAAAGTAAAGTACGCTTTTTACATAAATAAATAAAAAAACGAAGCATATCAAACAAAAAATGTTATTTGCAAAGCCTTCAATGCATTAGTGCATTCTCTGAGACCAGTTTTTCAATTAAAATACTACACTCTTCAGCTGCTAAAGATTTGAGTAATTAGGTTTCTACTTCTTTGAAATCTTTATAGTTTGGGAGTTGTTTTTCAATTAAACAATTCTTTAGTTTCTAGAATTAGTGAAAACTATTTGGTTACAAGTCATGGTTGTATGGACGATATTAAAAAAATGGCCCACTTAAGATGCTAAATTTGTTTGTTTCTGTTCAGGCAATACGCCACATAATGTGATGATCCAAAAACACATAGTAGGACAACATCCTGCGTCTATTGTTTTAGTTGTTGAAGAGATTTCGATAAACTGATCATGTTGGGCATTCAGAAACTGAATGGCACTATGCACTTCAGAACTGTGATAGTTGAAGTTATTTTGAAAGATTTTGTAGCTAAAACTCATGATTGTAATAAAACTATGACAAAATTCGAATGATATTGAAAACAGGAAATCAGTTGATTGGCTTTTAATGCGTTTGCGATTGTGGGCCTTCTTTAGTTGTGATGTGCAATAGTTATTTACTTTATAGATGACACTCATATTATAACAGTTATTCAATGATACGTGAGTGGCTCGAGTTTTATATTACCGTAAAATCCAATATATAACGCGCACTGGTGCATATCACTTACCTATTCTTTCAAGATTATTTTTTAAGTTTTAGGTATATTCCTTGTATAACACGCAGCCCCTTTTTTACGAAGAAATCTGAAATATTAGTACAATTGCTCTTATGTTTTGAAGAATTTATTCGAAGTTTTATCCTAGACTTTTGGAAAAAAAAGTTTTCTTCTTGAACTACGCAACTCTTTTAGTTCATAAAGCAAGTCACTTCTAACAGTATTTCGATACATGCAGAAGTAAAACTTTTTTTTATGCTTGTTATTTTTAAAGTTATCGTTTTTTGTTATTTTTAAAGTTATCGTTATTATATAGTATTACGGCACCCTTAAGTTTTGATCTTACTTTTGTGTTAATGTGCGCATTATAAGCCGGAATTTACGGTAATTTATTACGTAAATTTTAAATTAGTCCTAGTCAAAATCTGAAATAAATGTATATAAATTGCTTATTTTACATGATTTCAGCACTATTCAAAGACAAAATTAATGATGTATCACGTATTAGTTGAAAAAAGATTATGATTCTGTAAATTTTAATCAAATTTAAAATCCGTTTTTTTCTTTTGCTATAAGCAAAGTTCCATTACATTTATTTCTAATCATATAATGGAAGATAAATAAAAAAGTATCTCTAAAAGTTCACATTATACTTATAATTATTTTTTACTATAAATAAGTCACCGAATTCTTTTAAAGTACTATGATTTTATCCCATCAATTCCTGCTAGTTTTTGTTCCTAACCAGTTTTTTTCCTTTTATTTTCACCAGTTCATTTCAGTTCGTCAATAACAGCGGATATTCTTTGTCGCTCGAGACATAATGAAACAATACTAACATTTATCTTCTACGATTCCCCTAAATTCAAACAGACTTTCTCGTTCTAGTTTCTACTTTCTTTAACTCCAGCACTTCTTCTACAATTCCCTCACTTCTTCCTCCAGCCGGAAGAACAAATTTCTCTTAGGCTTCGATTTCGTGTTTGGAATAAAAGATGTCAAACTCAATCAATAGTCCTTTCAGACTTATTTTTTATTCCTCTTGTCTTTGGTGTAGTTTTTGTCTGTTTAGTTCCGTTCCCATACATCCCTCTGTTTAGTCGCCCAATCGAATGGAATGAATACAAACATGTACTAGAAAAAAGATAGGGATGTAGGTTTCTAGTTTATTATAGAAAACTTCATATACGTGAAAGGGAGGAATTTGATCTGTATGGTGGGTTGCATTATGGAAGTCATTCTAAAGGGTCTGTCGGTACTGAATTGTCGTGGATTGAAACTTTAGTTCAATCCTAGAAAATTATTAGAAACAGGGAAATAAAGGTTTTAAGTTTGTGAGTATAGATACGTTTTAAAACTATTACCACCAGATAATAAAATGGAATAACAAATTAAGAGTCGGCTACTTTTCTATTTTAAAACTGTTCATAAACTAGTAAATTTAATTATACGGCAGTTCCACATGGTATAGACAGAAAATATTTCAGAGTATAAATACTTAAGTAATATTTTTAAACACCAAGAATGAGTCTTTATATTTCTGATACTTTTTACTCAAATTAAATTATTCATTGAATGCTCTCGGTGTTTGTTCATTTAAAGAGTGAAAGAAATAAGTGTACATGAACACAAATATAATTGTACATTAATATTGGCTATATTTCGGTATTTAAGGTTAAAAAATATTAAAATTGATTCATATTCTTCAGAATAAGACAAGGAAAAAAGAAACTTAAGATAGCATCACTGAAACGTTTCATTAAGGTACGCAGTTTAAAGTAGGTTAATAAATGGGCTATAAATTTTCTTCTGTGAGCCGAAGAAAGTTTTGGAAAGCTGAAGTAGAAGGGAAGAAGAGCTTTTATATGGATCCGGTAATCCTCAAAAACTGGGTTTCTTAAAGTTGTCGTTATACATTTTATCATATAACATTTGAGGTACTCTTATTGAATTTTTTTATAAAAAAATGTGTGTGTGTAGAGTTACATAAATCCTTGAAAATCAGTGCCAGAATCCGAGATGCTGAATAGTTCGTGAAATTCACTTTCACACGTTTGGATATCTAGACCTGTAGTCTGACATTTGAATTCTCTAAGTTTTGTTTCCAGCTTATTTTCAAAAAAAAAAAAACAAAAAAAAAACTCTCAGAGTATAAAATTAATACAAGTATTATGTAAGATATTAAATGAATAGAAAAAAAATGTATTAAATTCCACTATAGTAACCAGAAGTGAAAATATCGTTGTGGGTGTATGGCTTTCTTAATTTAAATGCACACTTCCTCGGCTTCTGCATTGTTCAACTTATATTCGGAAATAAACGGCACATATAAATATATAGCGATATAGATAACTACACACATACACACACATACTCATATATATATATATATATATATCCACCATTTTTTATAGTTAAGTTTCTTGAAATCTGGTTTGTATCTTCTAGCTTTAATAGTGGTATAATTTAGTATTGTCATTTTATTATACTATGCATTTTTTTATTTTATGGTACTATATATATAATGTTATCTTCGCGTACTCATTATACGTTTACAGATTATTTTTACATTTCCAATCATGAATATATATGTTAATGTTGAAAACTATTGAATTTTTAGCTGCAAATATTTTAAAAGAACAAATTATTCCTTAAAATCTGAAAGAAATATTATATGACACATCCCTTGTCAATACACTCAGCGGTAGCATAATATTCTTTGCATTGCAAATTACCCTCACGCAGCGTAGCAGTTTTATCAAAGAGGTTCAAAAATTGCGTATTGTTTTAGAATGTTTTTGAAATATGCACATTAAATCTACATTTTAGAGCTAAAATACACAAAAAATTTTGTAAAAGAGTTTTTATTTTTTATGAATTAGATCACACACACACACACATATATATATATATATATATATATATATATTCACCCACGTGGGTTTTAGGCTATACTGGAAGCTATTATGTAGAAAAATTTCTGCTGCAGGAGAAGGTTGGGATCTCATAACATTGTTTTATCCTGTTTCACTGTCCTAAACCAGTGACAGCTCAAGAAATCATAATAGTTTTCCCCGCTAGATACATTTCTTTTTGGTTTGTCATGGTTCCATGTTCTTGGTTCTTCCGGTCTGATCTTAGGATGCTTGGGATTTATTAGTCTTCTTTTGAATTATTTACTGCTATATATATAATATATATATATTAACATAAACCATAAATGGAAACATAAACTGAAATAGTAATAATTATGGTGAAATAATTACTTAATTATGGCGAAAATAATATGCGAAGTAAATGGTATGATAATTATTAAATGAAATAACTTATAATATTAAAAAAGGCGAACATAAGAAGAGAAGAGTATTCTACAGCAGCAAAATAAATTTGACTGTATATGGTTACTTTTTTCTAAAGAAAATATTGAAATTTATGAAAGAGACATGGTGTAATATTTTAAAATATATGTATATATATATGTTACCGGCAAAGAGTATGAAATGTCGGCATTCTATACAATGCCGGTCGATTTTAGGCAAAGTATGAAATATGAGATTCATTACATACTTTGCCTAGGCATTCTGTAGAATGCCTAAAGATATTCAGGCAAAGTATAAAAAAAAGGTTATGATAAGGACATTATATCAATGACTTACATTCTTAAAAGTACAAATATTTTTCTGACAAATAATGAGACTGTCATTAAAAAAATTATTGTTAAATTGTGATTTCGCATATACTTGTATTAAAATTCCTTCAGAAGTTCGAAATTGATAGAAACCATCCTATTTCTTACTCATTACAAGTGCATTCGAAAAAAAATCAAAGTTTTGTACTACAATACCTTTTTTTTAAATAATTTTTGGTTTTTTCTGGCAAGTTTCACGTAGGTGGCAACATTTTTGTATTTGTATTCGGACAACATTTTTGTATTTGGTTGAAAGTTCTTTCAGAATTTTGTCACATCCTCAGAATCCGGAATTTAATTTTGCTCCTTGCAAATTAAATTCCTAGAACAAGTTCACTTCGTCAAACTGAGTGTTAAAATTACCGGCAGTAATTGGTATCTTTTGCATGGTGCCGCACTAAAAGGGATATCACCAGCCCTTGGAGAATGCACAAGGTCTGAAAAAGATAAAAATATCAATCTGCAGCCACATTGGGGGGGAAAAGAATTCGTGACGTAATACTGCATAGCAGTTCTTCCCAACAGTTTTCTCTTCCAAACCGGTGAACGTTTTATAATTTTACGGCGGCCTGCTGAGGGTAGGGCGTTGATTATTTATATTTTAAATTGTTTTTATTTTATAATTTAATTGTATTTAAACATGCCTTCAGAGTAAAATTCAGTTGCACCAAAAAATAACCATAAAATGATTTTACATAAAATAAAAAGTGATTTCCATGGAAAGTCGCACAAACACGAGAAAAATACACCCCAGTAAATATGATGGAAAAATTTAATGCTCCTTGAGTGGCCTGATACCTTTGATCCACTGACAAAGGGTTGGGAACCACTGTTTTATGGCACTACGCCTTCTTTAACAGTTTAAATGAGTTTACTTTTATTTTCAGCAAACATCACATCATATAGCTATTCAGCAACCAATAGTCCCTGTATTCCTTATAAAATTTCATTTTAGCATTTTTTATATCAGTTATTAACGTTTAGTAAGTAATTTCAGTTAAGAAAAAGCCTTTTTTTTTGAGCACCAACTCGAATTTTGGGCAACTAGCCGTTGAATAGTTGTTTCATGTCTACGGACCATGGGTCGGCAAACTTTTAGCTGTTGCTTGCAAACCAATCTACCAATATGATTCAGGAACCACACAGTAAGCATTTTTAAACAATTCAAAATTTACAAATTTGTTGAGTAGTGCAAAATGCCACTGAAATTGTACCGCGTCCCATGTGGCACATGTGACATAGGTTTCCGACCCCTGCTATAGATCATAGCTCTTCTCCAACACTATAGCTTGCTCCTCCATTTTCAGGTAGCACAGGATAAAACAACTTTTTGTAGAACAAATTTAAGTTAAATTGAGTATTTTGACATTTCCGAACAAACAGCAATTCTACAACTAACAGATTCTGAGCCTGAGATACAGGTTAAAAGTTTATGTTTTGTCAATTGAGAATATTCGAAATGAATCTGAGATGTATTTCATACTTTGACGGTTTCTTTAGGCATTCTATAGAATGTCTAGGCAATGTGTGAAATAGGAATCATTTCATACATTGCCGACTAAGATTTAGGAATTGTATAGAATGCCGGATTTCATACTTTACCGGTAACATATATAAGTATATATATATATATATATATATTGCACCATATCAGTAAAAATTAAGTTATTTTAAATAATAATGAATTTTTTTTCAAATTAAAATTTTAAAGTTTTCCTGGGAATGAATGTTTCTTTATCAATTATTAACATCAGTACACTTTCAATTCAATTCATGAGACATTACATTTTCCTAAAATGTCTAATAGAAAATTCTATAACTTCATTTCATATTTCCTGTTTCATTTTATTAATAATTTAGCTAAAATTTCAAGAATCTTTCAGTGATTCTTATTAAAATGTTTTCAAAACCCTTATAAACAATGCATTAAATAGCTTGTAGTAGTTTAAACGATAACTAATTTTAATTGAAATAAATGCATTCATTTAAAATCCCTTTTCCCCAGATAGTATTCCGAAAACATTTGAAACAACAACTTTGAAATTAAATATTCCTTGAAATCAAATATTCAACTAAAGGCACAGTTTTCGGAGAAAATAACTTAAAAAATTGAAAATAAAGAAAATTATGAAAATTATTTCGAAGTAAAGTTTGATTAAAATAAATGTATTAATGTAAGGTTAAATTTTAAATCTTTGAATAGGAAGTTCTCCAAGGAATTATATTTACTTCAAGTGCTAAAGAAAATCTTTGATTAAATTATTGCTCAACTAATATTGTTATAGACAATAATATCACTGATTTAAATTATCTGCAGTGATTTGTTAATTATTTAAATGTGCTGACATTTATTTTTAAACTTTATAAATAACTATACATTTTCTTGAATCCCTATATAACAGAAATAAAATGTATCACTCAATCTCATAAGAAGTGCAAATGAGGACTATTATATAAGTAAAAAATTTTTATGAAACTTTAGTCAAATTTAATGTTATTTGTTAAACATGTACAGTAAAATTGAAAAAAAAATGGAACAAACGCACATGAAAATAACAAACGTCACAATAAGAAATTGCATTGAGTTTGATGACTAAATCATCATCATGGGGGAAAAAAATGACACCCTTACTAGTTTTTTCA
>BMAO01035463.1:0-26323 GCA_019973975.1 Trichonephila clavata | reverse complement strand
ATGATAACGGTGGCCTGTGTCCCGGCTGACATGAAAGGACTCCTTCCTCCTGACTCGGTGATCCCGTTTCATGCTAACGAAGTGAAATGTATTTTACCCACGACGCCCCCTCCGAATCGCATCAAGATGAACAATAGATTGATGGATATTCCTTTGGCAGGTTTAAGACCTACACATGCCTTTAAACTGGAGACGTTGGATCAAAGGGTAGCCATTGAATACAAATATCGGGTGACCCATCCACCCGATGTCGTGTGGACAGAAGACGAGAAAAAAGTTTCTAGGTTTGGAGGTGCATTTCTAGTGAAAAAAGATGATTTTACCAAAAAACCAATTACTCTTCCCACCTATAATGTCAAATATACTGTTCCAGATTTTGCCTTTGACCGCAAACCATAAACAAGATGGATAAACGCCACGTAGTGAACGGGGTACTATTGTACACAACCATTTACGTAAATTGTATATTAAGTGCCGTGGCGGCCATGACGGGACGATGGATATTTTTACTTTTGATTGTATTGACGATGGGATTAACTGCTTACATGATGTATATGACGACGCACAATGACGACCACTTAAAATTTGTGGGTAAGTGGGCAGAGGACAACTTTTCAAAGTGGATAGCTAAAGTAAAAGCTTACTACGCATAAAGGTTCATTTCTTTTGAACTGCCCCACAGTTTTTACAATATTTGAACAATGTCGGAGGTTCATCCAAAGCACGTACTTGCCGTAAGGTAGAGCAAATCTCTGGAGAGGAGCAACATGTTTCTGGAAAAGAAGTCTTTATCCGCTGTTCCCACAATTGACATTCTTCTTCGGGAAACAACTGAACATGAGTTTCAGCCATGGCCACTTGATTTGGAAGAAGCAAGAATAAATATTCAAAACTATAAAGGCTTTAAAAAAAAAAAAAAAAAAAAAAAAAAAAAAAAAAAAAAAAAAAAAAATTTTTCAGACTGATATCCCGTATGCTTCGGCTTTTCTGAAATGGTTTTTTCCATACTACAACAAATGTGTCAAGAGATTTTTAACCCGTCACAAATAACTTTAACTAGATTCGTATCCAGAATCTGTTTCAAACCAGGCTCGCTCCCATCGTCGAATAGTTCTCATTTTCAACATTTGCACATCTTGACGGCTTAAAGGAACTTGACACAATGGGCATTTCCGTGGAGAATGAGCACGGAGACAATAAATGTGAAACTCATGTTCACAATCCAAAGTCCATACATTTTCTCGATTGTGAACAAGAGAGTGAGTACACAAGAAGCATTGGTTCATGATGGCTCTCTTGGCTATTCCTCTTGTAAGCCAACGAGCCGTTCCCGAGTAATTTGAAGGTGAATTTTTAATCTTTGCTCGTCCCGTGGTGATATTTTCAGGGTATAAGGTCGGTTGCGAAGCATTTCATGGCCCGTTAACATCCGCAAATACGCTTCGTGAGTTGATTTGGATCGAGTCACGTCCAATTGTACGAGTCCATTCAACGGAACTTGATTCATCTTTCCCTCGTGAAAAAGGGGTGGTTGCCACGCTGCAACAGGATCCGATGAAGTGATAGGGCACAGATCAGACACTGGGGCTCCTACGTGGAGTCTTTTCACTTGACAGATGGGTAGAAAGAGGGACAAGTGACTTGTGAAAACGATCAAATGCTTTACGTAGGAAGGTTTCTGAACAGCGTAACCAAAATAAGGTTCTATTAGAATCATAAAATCCACACGTGACTGGGGGAGTTGTACTTGATAGGGACAATCAATAGCCCAATTGGCTATAACCACCACTGAATCTTGAGCAGAAAAACAATAATCCAAAAAATAGGTTAAGACGAGAGGAAGGCGTCCTAAATTGCCGTACACAACAGTAACTTCTTTGGAACGACACTCGTGAAACAGTTGTACAGCTTTACTCAACTGTGTCTTGGGGTGCATTTGAAGAGAATTGCGTTCACCACGCAGTCTGTCAATGCCTTCTCTCAAGAGATTCCAAATGTAACCTGATTCACCGGGTTCAACCCTTTGAATAGAAGGTTGTAAATTGAATCGAACTGATTTGCAAGTCATCTTGACTGATGAACAAAAATGATCCATGAAGCTTTTAAACAATACCATTAAAAAAAAAAAAAAAAAAAAAAAAAAAATTTTTTTTTTTTTTTTTTTTTTTTTTTTATGATTGTGTTATCTCTTCCTTTTTTCTCTTTTTTGCTGAACCATCTTCCAAGTTACTCGTTAGAGAGTCTGCATTATTGTTATTGGTTGAGACTACAATTTTACTTTTCAAAATTTCCACTAAGCTATTGAAATATTCCCAAGTTGTATTGGACCAGTACACGTCTGAACATGCTTTCAGCACATTGTCTGGTAAATGAATGCCTGGTCCCTTGGGTAATTCCAATCCTGCAGATTCTTTCAGTATACTACTCATGACTTGATACACACAATGCATTAATTTTGAATCAACAAGTTTATCCAAAAGGTGATTTTCCAATTCTTGGTATACTTTCCGTATGGCAAACACATGTACCCTCTTGACTAGGTCATCCTGCTCCCGATCATAACGTCCTTGCTCACCAGACAAGCTATATTTTAAATTCTCCAGGTATTTTTTGTATTCAAACTGAGGCCCATTATTTAATTTAGGCCCTATTAAGCCGTCAATGGCCAAAAGAGTACTCATGGTGTTGGATTGACCACTCTTAACCATATTTTGAATCAATCTGTTTAATCGTTCATTTTTCACAAAATCTTGAGCCAAAATGCTTTCAATACCATCCTGCTTATGAATGTAACGTAAAATGACCTGGGTTACTTCTGGATTCACCGGGGTATGCGTGTTCATCCACTGATTAATTCCTTGAAAAGTCAAGTTTAACTTGGTCATAACATCATTGAGAATACGATATTTAAATGTCTGCATATTGACTAAATCATTGCTTCCGGGCTGAACAGTTTCAGGGAGGAAACTTTCAGCAATTTTATTCAAAAGTATAGTACTCTCCATGATCCAAAAATAGTTATGCATTCACTATGTGAAGTAGTTGAAAATGTCATTAAGAACTTTGAGTCTCTCAACTAGCTTTTAAACATTTCTAGTATAAAAAAAAAAAAAAAAAAAAAAAAAAAATTTTTTTTTTTTTTTTTTTTTTTTTTTTTAGTATCATTCCTCTTCATTGGGTTCAAATACTACAGCGGCAATTTCTGTCAGATTCTTTTCAATGTCGGCATCAGACACCATAAACAATTTTAATGTATCAATAGTCCACGGTATGGGATATTGAACATCGAATGCCTGTACTTGCTTCACCAATTTACACACAATACCATACAAACGTCTAGCTTTTGCAAAGGCACCCTTTTTCACTTGAGCCGTTTTCAAATCCATACTACACGCTACATGTCCCATGGCAATATTAAATGCCAATTGATCTGCATGATGGTCAAAGAGAACATTGGGAAACAGCTGATGCGTTACCATCTCCACGAGATCCGACGGAGCCTGAATTTTCTCCTTGACCATTTTTTCCAACTGGCCATATTTTGCAAAATTTTCTGATAGACACTCGATCCCTTCTCCTTTTTGAATCGAACGCATCACATAATACAAATCTGTATTTCGCTTGTAGGAAACGTCCGATTTGATGCCGCGTAAAATTTGCTGTACAAAAGCACATGATTCATATTCTTTCCAGAAAAATTGACCTCGACAGATACGAGCCATTAAATCCAGAGCCCAATTGGCCACCATTCCAATATCTGAACAGCAGGCATAACACCCTACCAATACATGAAATATATCAAATGGAATACAATAACGACTAAACATTTTACGAATCGCCATCGAACGTTGCAACTGATTCAGCAGCTGCTTTATGAGATTGGATTCTTCCTCTTCCGGTGGAAGAGGAGTCCAATCCTTTCGACAGGCTTTTACATACGGAACCAATTTTTGAAAATAAAAGTCAAATTTATTCTCTTGAAATTCTTTAGACTCCATGGCCTGATGCAAGTTTTGCAGCAAATGATTCAACACCATCTTTTCGCTATCTTTTAGCGCTTCTTGAGGTTGGGCGTGAGTAATGGCATGCATGTAATCCGTCAAAAAGTGTTGCATTTCCTCCGTGGGTGCGTCCATCGTAGCATTTTGAGTAAAAGGAGCGTTTAAGGCTTTCAAAATTTTAACACTGGCGTACAGTCTACGAATGGGTTGATCATCCACACGTTTGGGTAAAATACCTTCCACAGAAACCAGAGCAAAAGGAACGGGCACCTGTTCATCTCCAGTCAGGATGTGATACATTTGAGCCAAATGACAGGCCCCCAGCAAATCCACATTGGCTGCCTCCCGAATAAAATGGTATACATTGGGAATCGGCGTCTGGTGACAGGTTTCACATTTGACGGCAGGGGGTTGATTTACAAAGGCTATAATACTCATGCGGTCGGGATCATGACATAGGTGAGGACGAATCAGTTCCAGAAAATTCATGGTCTTGTTTTCTTTTCACAAATCCACTTTTTTTAGTCTGACATTTTACACAATTCCCCTGCATCATGGGTTGATTCTTTTTCGATACCACTGCTTTTGTGTTGAGAGTTTCGGTACGCATTTGACACTTTGGGCAATATAACCAGGTAGTTTCCATCGTCTCTTGATTGTTGTAAGAAAAACAAGCATGGAGTTTCGTCATGCTATCTATCGTTTGTATGATGAAGAGCATGTATCGGAACGAAAAATTGCTCAAATGTTGGGTTTATCCCCCTCTACCGTGCATTATTGGATTACGCGACGGGGAGAATCGGCCACGACCAAGTCGGGTCGACCTCGAGTCACCGATGCCCACACGGATCAAAACTTGTACGAGGCTTCTCGGAAAGATCCTTTTTTAAGTGCTGTGGATTTACAAAAGGAATGGACTCCTGCGTGTAGCGTGGATACGGTCCGAAATCGGTTAAAACAAAAAGGATTAAAATGTCGTACGCCGGCCCGTAAGCCTTTTTTAACTCAATTTCATCGTCAAATGCGCTATGTTTATGCCCATTCTAAATTGCATTGGTCCGTTTCGGAATGGCATCGGGTCGTCTTTTCCGACGAAAAGATTTTTCGATCGTCCAGTCGGGGAGCTTTGAGAGTCTATAGACCTGTTCAGGGCAGTGACCGATTTGATGAACAATATCTAGTACATTCGTCCAATCCCATCTATGGACGTCCCCGATTCACCCTATGTGTGTGGATGGCCTTTGGAGGGAAGGGGAAAATACGAACCTTACATCGGATTGAACGACCCACCCTGAATACCGACTATTACATTAACCATATCCTTTCCTCCATAGAAACTGAATTATGTGAAGAGAATGAAGAGAAAGAACTCATTTTTATGCAAGATTTATCTTCTGTTCATACGAGTAGACAGACTACACTATGGTTGCAGGAACACAATGTAAATGTCATGCACGATTGGCCTCCCAAAGGACCCGACATGAATCCAGTGGAAAATGTATGGGCTGAATTGGTCCGTCGTTTAGAGATTCACTGGCGTCAAACGGGAGTGAGGAACCGGGATCAGTTGTGGGAAGATGTGTTGCAAGTGTTTCATGAATTACCCGAGGAATATTTTGAAAATTTAATTCGTTCCATGCCCCGACGAGTCAAAACTGTCTCCAGCAAGCATGGAGGATGGGCAAAGTATTGAAAAGGTATCAATGCGGTACTCGAACAACTCCTCGTCTTGCTCGGTAAAATATTTCCAAATACAGGGGTTGGAAGGAGCACATTTTAAACACATGAATTTTAAGTGAGGCCACTCTTTCACCTTCATAAAGTATAAATCTTTGCTGGAATCATAACAAGTTTGTTCCAAATGGGGAATAAAAGAACGTAAAGAATCAACTCCTTCTTGTCCCGCAATAACAAAAATATCCTCTTCGTAAAATTGTAAAATGCGAGCATATTGCTCCATAGTAATGGTTTGAAGGGCATGAGCCTTCTCCACGATGGATTCCACGTAGCGACAAAAATAAAGCATTGTGGTAGTCTTGCTTGGTTGTGAATAAACATTTTTCAATCGAGCTCACCTTATAAAAGATTCTTACAAAAAAAAAAAAAAAAAAAAAAAAAAAAATTTTTTTTTTTTTTTTTTTTTTTTTTTTGAAGGTTTTATGTTATCATTTAATTTTTAATTTTGTCATGGCAATGTATTCCTTGGCATTTGCCAAGTCTTTTTCCATAAAGCCATCAAAGGCTACTTCCTTGTAATGAAAAAATTCATCCTTTTTCATTGCTTCCACCATGTCTGATTTTATTTGTTCGGCACGTTGAAAGAAACTCTTGTAGTGTTCATATGTATTAAAGGCTTCCCATTCAAATTTTCTTCCGCGAACCCACATGCGCTTAAATCCCATTTGCACTGCTTCCTCATTATTCTGAATACTATTTCCATAATCCAGAACCAGTACAGCATCCACACCTAATTGTTTCAATCGTCTTTTGTAGTAATTCATCATTGGTTTCCAATTTACATCTTGACTGGCAAATTGAATGCATGATATAATGGGACTTCGACTTGCGATAATAGTCCAGTCAGTTCCCAAATTGGCGGCTACATTATCCAAACTAGCAGCAAAGTTTTCCAAAACTAAATAGCATCGAAGCAAGTGTTTAAACTGATCATTACCCTCTCCATATTCGTTGACATCTCCATAAAAGAACGAGGGATCAGATTCTACCAGCTGAATACAATCATCCACCCAAGGTTTATTGAATTCCTTGGCAAAGGTGGATTTACCAATTCCTACATGAGATGCTTGGATTTCAACCAGTATTTTAACCATGTTGATGAAAGAGTATGTACTTGATTTGAAAAAAATTATTTCTCTTATGGCTTTAAAAAAAAAAAAAAAAAAAAAAAAAAAAATTTTTTTTTTTTTTTTTTTTTTTTTTTTTTTTTTACACTTCTTGCAACTTTTTAAAAATCTTCATCCAGTTTGAACATATGATTTTCTTTGTTGAACATAACTCCACATTTCTGATATTCCCCTACACGTTTTTCAAAAAAGTTTGTTTTCCCTTCCAAACTAATACATTCCATGAAATCAAAAGGGTTTTCCACGTTATACATTTTATCGCACCCCAATTCCCACAATAATCTGTCGGCTACAAATTCAATATATTGCTTCATTAATGTACAATTCATGCCAATGAGGGACACTGGTAATGCCTCTGTTAAAAATTCTTGCTCAATCTTGACGGCATCTGATATAATTTGTACAATTTCATGTTTAGAGGGTTTATGGTCACATAATGATTAAACAAATGACAGGCAAAATCACAGTGTAGCCCTTCATCTCGACTAATCAACTCGTTGCTAAATGTTAATCCAGGCATCAATCCTCGTTTCTTTAGCCAAAAAATGGCTGCAAAGGAACCAGAGAAAAAGATTCCTTCTACAGCGGCAAATGCCACCAGTCGTTTTGCAAAAGATGGATTTTGTATCCAATTCAAAGCCCATTCTGCCTTTTTCTTAACGCAAGAAAGGGTTTCAATGGCATTAAACAATTTATTCTTTTCTTGATGATCTCGAATGAGGGTCTCAATCAATAAGCTGTACATTTCTGAATGAATATTTTCAATGGCAATCTGAAAACCATAAAAGCAACGAGCTTCAGTCACTTTTACTTCACGAGCAAAGCGTTCTACTAAATTTTCAATCACAATACCATCACTGGCGGCAAAAAAGGCCAAAACATGAGAAAGAAAGTGCCGTTCATCGAGGGTTAACCTTTCCCAATCTCCCACATCTCTAGACAAATCCACTTCTTCTGCGGTCCAGAAAGAAGCAACAGCCTTTTTATACATGAGCCATAAATCCAAGTGTTGAAGGGGAAATGTGACAAATCGATTAGGATCATCCTGGAGTAAAATTTCTTGTGTACTCATTGTGCCTCAATACAAAGTTTCAAACAATGCAAGTCTAGCTACCTTGAGAAATTTAAACGTTAAAAAAAAAAAAAAAAAAAAAAAAAAAAAAAAATTTTTTTTTTTTTTTTTTTTTTTTTTCAATTCTTACTCTTCATCAAGCGTCCAAGCTGTTCGTTGGCTACCGATGTCCAATCTTTTCCCTGCCATTCCTGTACATAAATGTTGCCCAATTCTTGCAACAAAGCCTCCGTGACATTTCGAACGTCTTTGTAATAATTAGCATTTCTATGTAAAAATCCTTCCGCTGATCTCTTGGCAAGATGTACTTGTAAAGTTATTTCATCCTCCATCATTTCCAATTTATTCACGTACAACTGCAACAGCGTCAGAAAAACAACACATCCCGAATCTGTTCCAGTCAAACTGGACACTTGGGGTTGCGACTCAAACCATCTATACATTGCACGCACGGCTTTGATGTGTAGCCTGTATTCTTGACGTATACATTTCTGATCCAAAATCGCCAACAGATACAATTTCAAATGTTTTGCTTCAAATCCATCAAATCCATCGACTGCCAACCAACGGTAAATGTCTCGTTCTTTAACATCCTGATTCATGGTGTTGCGTCGTAACCACACATTTAACAAATGGGTCCATTCCGATTCGTCTTGAGGAATTTTTTTAAAATGTTTCCTCTTGATGCCTTTCGACAAGAGCTGTAGCACCTGATCTTTGACGCAATCATCCTGATGCGTACTGAGAGCATGGGGTATATGTAACCATTCTGCTACCTGTTGCAATACTTTCCACCGATGCTGTTCGATGGTTTCTTCCCTTCCTCCCACCAAACATTGATACACGACTTTTTGTTGCAATAAACGCTTTAAATCAGTCTGTAATTCGGTCTCTAAATGTTTCAAGGGAAACGGTTGGAAAGGGTTTTCGGCCACCCCACAATTTTTTAAGACACCAGGGGAGACTGACAAAGATGGGTTGACACTCTCCATAGATGGTTTCAAATCGTTTGGAGAGGATGCCATGAGTTTGCTGGTGGGCAATGGGTCCAAACACACTCAATTCCCTTTGCGTAAATAAGACTGCGTATTCCACACGCACGCGATGTTTTTGAAACGTGTTGATAAACCACACGAGAGGTTTATGGTTGATTTTCAAAATTTTTCTTAAATCTTTTTCAATATCAAAACAGTTGGTTTGATTCAACAAAAGAACGTATTGACAGGTGTGGGGGGTCACCTTGATTTGTTCATTCAATCGTCGAGCCGATTCCCATTGAGGGAAAGCATAGGGCATATTTGGAATCAAGATGGAACGTAGAGGACGAGTGTTTACACCCGAACAAATAAAAACAATACAAACTCGTGTGGAAAAGTTGAAAGACACGGAAGAAATGGCGTTGTTGGTGTTTTTATTACTCAAAACGAAATTAAAAATGTCAGATTTGTTGAGTTGGTTCAACAAGGATCCAGTCAAACGCCAAAATTATCTGAAAGAACACGCAGATTGGTTAGCAGATTATGGGTCGGTACCGGTTTTATTTCCCAAAACTCACCAGGCGTATTTGAATCAATGGAAACGATTATGCAGTCACTTGTTTGGTATACACCAAGCTACCTTTGAAATGTTGAAAAGATCTCTCGGCACTTTTAAAGAGTAATGTACTAAAAAAAAAAAAAAAAAAAAAAAAAAAAAATTTTTTTTTTTTTTTTTTTTTTTTTTTTTTGCATATTGTAATTGTTATACCCAAATTTTAAATGGTATTTTCACGCCCAATATCTCCTCCAAATCCTCGTGTTCCTCTTCGAGTATCATTCTCAATGTGTGAAACTGCTATCAGCTTCGGAGTGAGTCCAGTGTACACGTTCACCATTTGAGCTACAAAATCTCCGGGTTGAATAAATTGCGTCTGCTGTGACATGTTGCGCATAACCACAATAATTTCTCCTCTGTATCCGGGGTCAATCACTCCTCCTTCCACGACAAGATGCTTTCGCGTGACCACGGACGATTTATCTTTTAAGAAAGCAGTCCATCCTGCTTTGAATTTAAATATAAGCCCCGTATGAATTTTAACTTGTTGCAAAGGATCCACCGCGTAAAATTTGGGACTGCACAAATCCACACCACAAGATTCATCATTGCGTACAAAGGGATCCAGGGCTTCATGTCGAATCTTTTCATAAGGAAGCTCCAATTGAATAGGAAAAGATTGCAAGTGAACGGGAGCTACGTGTATAAGATTATCATCCATGACCAACAATAATAATCTCAAGAGTGCAAGGTAAATGATATTAATCAACACAAATACTTGGCTGTAACAGGTTTCGGATAGTCAAACAATAATAACTGGCTTGAAAAGTCTACAGCTTTTAAACATCTGAAAAAAAAAAAAAAAAAAAAAATTTTTTTTTTTTTTTTTTTTTTTTTTTTTTTTTTTTTTTTTTTTTTTTAGAGAGAGAGAGTTGAAATACTTGAGCGAGTCTTGCTACTCAAGACACTTTTATGATGATTGAAATTTACAAATCACATGGTCGTTATTACATTATTGTTCCACGAGTCATCTTTCCCACCTTTGTGGACAAGTATGTATTACCGTGTCGAGTCGGCACTCGTCTGGAATTTTCTAGTTTACCCCTCCATTTTTTTTCTCCTGGTGTTCTCAAGTGCCAATTTGAACGCACCGAGACTGGATTTTGGTACAAACAGAACCATCCTTTGATCACTCCCCATGTCACGGAGGAGGGCACGGTGCCCTTGGAGGCCATGCGAGACTCTATTCTACCTACCCTCGTCTCGTATTTTCCCCAATTGACCCTGACCTATCACGACACCACCCTGGATGTGTGGCCCCACACCAACACCTTTTGGGCCCGAAAGCGATTATTCCCTCATCATTGGAAGGTAAATGCGTATCTGCAAACGAAATCGTTGAGACGGGCTGAACATCAGGACCAGAAAGTCTTTACCAGCCTCAACGATCTGTTGTTGGGGGAAGAAGATTGGGTTCAAGCCCTGTTGCCGAATGGAAGTGGTGAGCCCTAAGCAAGACACGATGAGTTCCCTGGTCATGCGCCACGAGAAGAGCACCACGCGGAATACACCTTATACGATTCCTTCCCCTAAGGAGGGTCAAAAACATTTTGAACACGAGATAAAGTTTACATGGCAAGAAAGAGATCCTCAGGTTCCCCGACCCGTGGCCGTCGTGAGACCCATGACTGTACTGCAAAGGGTGCATGTGTCACCCTCTCCCTCGAATAGACCTTCACCTCCAGTGGGAACCGTTTTGCAAAGAGTGCATGTGTCACCCTCGAATAGACCTTCACCTCAAGAGGGAACCGTTTTGCAAAGAGTGCATGTGTCACCCTCGAATAGACTTTCACCTCAAGAGGAACCGTTTTGCAAAGAGTGCATGTGTCACCCTCGAATAGACCTTCACCTCAAGAGGGAAGGAGAAGATGGACCTTTACACCGGTAGTGTAACAGAAGGATTTTAAAAGTTTTTTTCCACGACTGTAAAAAATGTTGTCTATTGTCCAAGTCAAGCACATAAGCCTAAAAAAAAAAAAAAAAAAAAAAAAAAAAAAATTTTTTTTTTTTTTTTTTTTTTTTTTTTTTTTTTAAGGCTTATGTGTTTGACTTGGATCATCTTAAATTTCCAGAATTATTTTGGTGTGCTGCTGACATGTCTCTCAGGACGCTTTACACGTGTATAGATTCCTCCAAGGATATTGTCGTCCGTTGTCCCCTTTGCTTTGAATCCATGACCTTTGGTCATTACTATTACACCCATGCTTTGGAAGAACATTCTTTAAAGAATCGCCTCGAGTGCGTTTTTTGCATGGGATTGACCTCTTGGCCTCGTGGGCAAAAAATGAAGCGTGAGAATATAAAACATGTCGTGGAATGCTTGAAAGGCTTTGTGGCTCAACGGAAAGACGATGACCCCCTCCCGGATGACGACGATTCAGACGTCCTGTGCGAGTGCTATTCCTTTGTCTCGACGCCCCACTCCCTGTATGATCGTTGCAAAGACCCCACGTTTGTTGGATTTTACGATTCCGTCTTTGAAAAACCCGACTTTTGGCCCCGTGGCATCGAATTTAGTGACGCCAGTGGTTTGGGAAAGGACATTCACGGCATCATTCAACGCTACCTGTGCCAAGACCTGGATTGGTTTCACATTATGGTGAAACGCGACGTCTTTCCTCACTTTTGTCAGGAAATGGAAGCCATTCGTGACGAATTGGTCCTTTTACCCTTCTGGTGTCTGTGTGACGGATTAGAGGGTCACATACAACATCGACACATGATTCTGGCTTGTGAAAAGGAGAGCTCGTTTCAAGACATTTGGAAACATAACATTCGTTATGATTTTCCCCACATGGGACGGGCCAAGAAATGCGTCCAAATTCGAGATGCGTTTCACTTGGCTCGGACCCTGGTGTACGTGAGCCAGCCCAAGGCCACGTGTGATGGTAGGATCCCAGACAATGTAGAAGAAGGGACCTCCCATTTCCATATCAATCGACCTATGCATCCCCATAGCATTGCCGTTTTATGCACTCTGTTTCCCGACGGGATACACAGGTTACTCGCGGAGCAGAATGGGAACAAGAATGTGGTGCGGTGGGATCCCTACGCTCAACGTGGGCCAGACCCGTGGCGTCATTTGAAATGGGGGGTCCCCATTCAAGTGACGGGTTGGAAGTTTATCCGTTGCAAGATTCCCTTGGAAGGCGAAACGTATTGGACGTTGTACGGTGACAAGAAAATACATTTCAAAGAGTCTCTTTACGTTCTCAAGGACGAACTGTACGTTTTGTCTCCAAAGCAACAAAATGTCATGAATCAAATTAAGGAAATGAAGGAAAAGATGCAAAAGGAACGAGATGATTATTGGAAACCCATCGTGGCCGATTTAAAGAGGGAATGCGACGTTTTTAAAAACGAGTGGACATTCAAAGAAAAAAAGTGGAAAGCCGAAAGAAATGTTTTGACATTGGAAAGAGACACCTTTAAAGCCGAAAGAAATGTATTTAAGATGGAAAGAGATGTACTACAGACTGAAAGAGATGCACTGAAGGCTGAAAGAGATGTATTAAAGACTCAAAGAGATGTATTAAAGACCCAAAGAGATGTATTTCAAGTCGAAAAGGATAGTTTGTTGATGGAAAATGTTGGACTGAAAAGAATGTTGATTCAGTAAACTCACATGAGATGGTAACACTTTTAGTGGCTTTCAAAGGAATTTCTCTTTGGCACCCTAGGTGAAAATACCTGCAACACATGTAACAGGGTTTTAAAAACCTCAAAGTCTGTCGTGAAACATGTGTAAATTTTATGTTAAGGACTTAAAAATGTGTCGCGGTTTTGGTACACTTTATGGACTCTAAAAACATGTCGTGGTTTGGTCATTGTTTTATGACAGTTGTTTTAATCCATAAAAATTTTTTAAAAAGTGTTTTTTTTTGTTGTTTTAACCAATAAAATTTTTTAAAAAAGTGGTTTTTTTTGTTGTTTTTTTGTAATTACTTTACTGTTTTATGAATACATACATCCCTTGGATGGGTGGTTGTTACTTTTCATGCCTTATGACACCTTTCTCTCTTGGGTCTGGTGGCCCCGACCCCTTTGAATACCTCTCATGTCCCTGGTTCAAAATGACGCCACCTTATTTACCCAAAGATTTTTACCCTACACTCGTTACTTTTCTCGCTTTCCACGCGTCGTATCCACTTTTGCGCTCCACGTTGAATCGTGGGGGGCTTCTCGTAGGCCTCACAGGGGGCCCAGTGCCTTTACCGTTCCCCTATGGCCATCCCTGTCCAATAGGAAACGTCTCTCGTTTTACAGTCCTAGGCTCCCTACAATCGGTCGATTACCCTTTCCCCCAATGATTGAAAACGATCTTTTTTCAAACGATCCTCGGTTGTCAGACTCTTGTCCCCGGTTCTTTTTCACCTCGTGGTGTTTCCCATCGACCTTGCTCTTTTGGTCTGAATTTTATCCCCCTTCTTCTTTGTACCCTCCTGTTGCCTTTTTCAAGCAAAGTCTGTCTCACGTCGACATTCCCCTTAGAATGGCTCTTTTGGTCAGAGTTTTGTCCCCTCTTGTCGCCTTTTGACACCCAATGCCACCGTGCAGCGAACCGTCTGTCTCACGTCGATATTCCCCTTAGAATGGCTCTTTTGGTATGCATTTTGTCCCTTTTGTTGCGTTTTGATACCCAATGAAAGTGTGCAGGGAACCGTCTGTCTCACGTCGATATTCCTCTTAGAATGGCTCTTTTGGTATGAATTTTGTCCCTTTTGTCGTCTTTTGATACCCAATGAAAGTGTGCAGGGAACCGTCCGTCTCACGTCGATATTCCTCTTAGAATGGCTCTTTTGGTCAGAGTTTTGTCCCTTTTGTCGTCTTTTGATACCCAATGAAAGTGTGCAGGGAACTATGCAAATGAACAGTCCATAATGAACAAACAAACTTTTTTCAAATTCCTCCGAAAAAATATTTTGGAGGGACGCGAGAAAATAAAAAGTTTCAAACCAGACGAATGATTTAAAACGGGGGGTGAGCCACAAATGAAATGGAGACTTGTCAGGGGGCATCATTTGAAATGGGGGGTCCCCATGAAAGTCACGGGCTGGAAATTTTTAAAGTGTCAGATACCTTTGAACGATCCTAACGAAGCGTATTGGACGTTGTACGGTGGCAAGAAAATTGAGTTCCATCCGGGGTATTCCCTTCAAATTCTCAGGGATGAAATGTACCTTTTATCCCCAAAGCAACAAAATGTCATGAAACAACTGAAAGAAATGAAAGAAAAGGCTCAAATGGAAAAGGATCATTATTGGAAACCCATCATGGCTGATTTGAAAATGGAATGTGACGTCTTTAAAAACGAGTATAAATCCAAAGAAAACGAATGGAAATTGGAGAGAATGACCTTTAAAGCCGAAAAAGATGCTTTTAAATCGGAGAGAGACCTTTTCAAATTTGAAAGAGAGGTCTATAAATCGGAAAGAGACATTTTAAAAGCCGAAAGAGATGTATTGAAATCTGAGAGAGACATTTTTAAAGCGGAAAGGGATATATTCAAATCTGAGAGAGACATTTTTAAAGCGGAAAGAGATGTATTCAAATCTGAGAGAGACATCTGTAAGGCCGAAAGGGATGTATTTAAATCTGAGAGAGACATTTTTAAAGTCGAAAGAGATGCTTTTAAATTTGAGAGAGACATTTTTAAAGATGAAAGGGATGCATTTAAAACTGAAAGGGATAGTTTGTTGATGGAAAGCACGGGACTAAAAAGAATGCTGCTACATGGACAAACTACACAAAATGTCTAAAAAAAAAAAAAAAAAAAAAAAAAAAAAAAAAAAATTTTTTTTTTTTTTTTTTTTTTTTTTTAATACACTGTTTGCTTTCGAATAATACAAGTTTTATCATTAGCCTATGGTAATTACTGCAATAAAAGTGTCCCACAACCGTCACACCTCTTTTTAAGAGTAAAACACATGCTTTTTACAGTCCTTACCATTCAATGTTTCAAAACAGACTCGACCATTTTTTTTAAAAAAAGTGTAACGCCTGGTTTTACAGTCCTTCCCTCTCGGTTTGAAAACTCTCTCACCTATTTTATAATCCTTTCTACCATCCCTCTCATCTATTTTGCAATCTTTACCCTTCAATCTATCCCCACCCTGCCTCCCATTCAAGTCTTTGTTCACTTGACTCCCAATGCTGCTCCCCTTTGATGCGCTTCTCTTTAGCCCATTTCCCCTACACTCGTTTCGTTTGAATAGTTTACTCCCCTAAAAGATGTTTCCATTTGAAAAAAGAATCCCTAGAAATATTCCTCTCTCCCATGCTATTGCTCACATCCCTTTGCGTAGCCTCCCCAGGAACCGCTCAACCCTTTGCTTGGGGACTGCCCAGTTTCCAGGGGCCCGGTGCTATGACCCCTCTACCCTTCACCTATGGCAATCCCTCGCCTCTCGTTTTACAGTCATTACCCTAGGTTCCATACAGTCGGTCGATACAATAGTTGGCACCCTTTCGGAAAATGATTGAACCTGGACAACGACCTTTTTTAAAGGATCCTCGGCTCTTTTTGTATGTCCCCTACGTTGTGGTCCCACGGCTCTTTTTGTCGAATCCCCTCTTTCAGAGTCTCCCTCCCCTAGCTCCTTTTGTAGAATCCCCTCCCTCTCGGTCCCACGACTCTTTTTGAATCCATCCCATCTCTTTTTCCCCTCCCCCGCTTGAGAGTCCCACGGCTCACTCTCCTGTTTCAAGTCCACCTGGCTCTTTTTGTATGAATTGTGTCCCCTTTTCATCTTCTTTTTACCCTCCTGTTGCATTTTATGCTCCCATCCACCTATGAAACAAAGTTGGTCTGAACGTCGAAATTCACCTTCCAAGGGCTCTTTTTGCATGCATTTTGTCCCTTTTGTTGCGTTTTATGCTCCCATCAAAGTATCCCTCAAAGTATCCCTAGAAAGCAGTTCAATATGCTTATCGAAATTTTTTCAAATTCCTCCGAAAAATATTTTGGAGGGACGCGAGAAAATAAAAAGTTTCAAACCAGACGAATGATTTAAAACGGGGGGCAAATGAAATGGAGACTTGTCAGGGGGGAAATGGAGGCGTTTCTGGGGGGCAAAGGAAAGGGAGACTGGTGAAGTGGGGGGTGAAAGCAGCGAAACATGAAATGGAGGCAGGGCAACGTTTTCAGGAGATGGATTCCAGGGGCCCCGGTGCTTTGACCGCTCTACCATACACCTATGGCAATCACTGTAAAATCGGAAGCGCCTTTCGTTTTACAGTCCTTACCATAGATTCCATACAGTCGGTCGAAAAAATAGTCGAGCACCGTGACCCTTTCCAAAAATGATTGAAAATGGAAAACGACCTTTTTGGAAAGGAGGTCAGAATCGTGTCCCTTGGGGTGTGTTGATTGAAAATTTTTTCCTCTGAAAAAAATATGGGGCGCGAGAACAAAAAATTGTTTCATCCTGGATGAGGGGACAAATGAAATGGAGACTTGTCCCGCTGGGCAACGACCCATGTCATGGAGGGAGGGACAATGAGACTAGTCAAGCTGGGGGAAAGCAGCGACCTATAAAGTGTAGGCATTACAACGTTGGTATGTCGAGAAAAGACAGAGAATCATTCCAATAGGGGTGTTGTTGGAACATGGGAGGCGAGCCATCTCACGACGTTGCCCTCTTGGCGTGGGGCCCTCGTCTACGTGAGTGGACCCTCGTGTGACCAGGGTCCTGACAATTTAAGCGTCTCATTTTCACATCAATCGACCCTTGCACCCGTATAGTATTGCGTTTCTCAGTACCCTCTTTCCAGGGGGAATAGAAAAATGACTGTGGGAAATAAAAATGTTGGGCTGCCAAGCGTGTACGGGACCCATGGTATAATGTCCGATCCGGGCTGGAAATGTTTAAATTGTGTGATTCCCTTGTATCCGCGCTACGAGGAACCTCTGCATTTGAATCTATACGATAATAAAATTGTGTAGGTCGAGGAGGGAGCCGAGGAAAGAGATTTGATTCAAAGGGAAAAAGACGTGTTGAAAAGGGAACTTGACGAGTTGAAAACAAAAGAATATGAATGGAAAATAAAAGAATATGAATGGAAAACAAAAGAATATGAATGGAAAACAAAAGAATATGAGTTGAACGCTAAAGAATATGAGTTGAACGCTAAAGTACAAAACATGTCAGTTGAAAATAAAATATTGAAAAATTTGTTGCAAGGAAAAAGAGTGGATAGAATCTCTTTCAATACATGGCGTTGGAAAAACAATAGTGTAAAAAGGTTGGTTCGACCTCGTTCAACCATCTCTCAACTTTCAAGTTTACTAGCAAACCTTTGAAACTAAATCATGTAAGCTTCTCTAAAAAAAAAAAAAAAAAAAAAAAAAAAAAAAAAAAAAAAAATTTTTTTTTTTTTTTTTTTTTTTTTTTTTTTTTTTTTTTAGAGAGGTAGAATGTTTTAAACTTTTTGAGCTCTGCCAAGAGTTTGGTTGTCAAGCTCCTGAAAGATATTTCAAACTTGCCTCACATTCTTTTTTTTGGCTTTTGCGATATTTTATTTTATTAGCCTTCCATTGTGAATCTTACACAATGTTCCAGGCACAGTCTCAAAAAATGTGTCAACCTTCCATTGTGAATCTTACACACAATGTTCCAGCCACAGTCTGAATCAATGTGTCAGAGTTTTTTTTTCTTGTCGTTTCCAAACCCCCCCAATGGAAGAATGATTCCTGGTCCCGAGCTCCAGCAAACATTCTCCCATGGCTGTTCCAAACCCTCAATTTGTATACTATATGGAATGTCACCCTGATTTGCTTTTCATCTTTCACATTTTATTGGTCTTGCACAATGTTCTAACAATTGTGTCAGAGTTTTTTTCTTGTCGTTTCCAACCTTGACTCTGAGAGTAGCCCAAAAAAATGGGAGATGAATGACTGGTCCCGAGCTATGCTCCTTTCCAGTCATCCATCTCCCATTTTTCTGGGGAATCCCTGTCCTCTACGAGGCTGCTCGTATGGGGTTGGGCGCCCTGCAGAGAGGACAGGTATTCCTCACCTCCAGGTGTTGCAGTAAACACCGCATGTGAAATACATGGCCACAATGCGTCTTTTCTGGCCAATGCATCGGACTCAGACAGATGGAACACGTCTCGGGTATTTGGAAGACGCTTTCGGGCCATTTGAGTGCAAAACAGCCATCCAAGACGGCTTGAGCCAAGAGAATCCAAGGGGCCAACGGTTGAGGTCCATGTCGCCTCCAGGCCTTGTACGCCAATCGATACAATTTGGGAAGGGCCAAGACCGTCCACAGAGCTTGCAGAAAGGCCCCCTTGCCTTGGGCCGCCTGCTGTTCGAGGTAATCACTGTAAAGTTCGGAAGGTTCAGAAGAGGTGAGACATTCAAAGGTGGGCAGGTCGTCGATGGGCTCGGGATGGGGCAACACTTTTCGTAAAAGGTCTCCCAGGTCCACGGGGGAAAGAGCAATGACGTCGGACGGAGTGAGAGTCTGTAACTGGGCTCGAAACTGCATCATAAAAGTAATGTACTCGGCCAAATGGGCCTCGTGGTATTCGGCCAGGTAGATTTGAAAGGCTTTGTCAGACTCCATTGTCTCGTATGAGGCAAAAAGGCGTCCGAATCGTGCTTTTGAGAGAAGAGCGACGCGCAGAAAGTGCTTTTGGATTGGCTAGACAGGAGGAAGATCCTGTGAGGGTTCTTTCAAAATGGATGGCATCATCTCCGGTCCCGCCGGAAGCCCTTTCAAGGTGGCAGAAAGAGTAGGATCCACGGGGCCCTGTCTCCAACATTGACAGTGAGCTCGTGTCAAACATTCGAGCGAGTGTAAAGACCCGTCCCGTACGACGACATGATTGAAGCGTTTCACGATAAAATAGTGTTCGGGGGCGTCAAAGACATTAAAACAATGGCAAGTGTCGGGTCCTTCCGTGCAGGCATCTGCACTATAGACACAATCGGAAAGATGGAATCCATGCTCGCTCAAGACCACCTGGACGGGAATGGGAAAGTGGGTCGCGAGTTGTTGAAATTTCACAATACCCGCTAAACGTTGCAAGCGTCGTCTATAAGACGACCAGCGTGAGACGTTGTCTCGCAAACCTGGGAGAAATTTTTTTTCCAATTCACCCAGGAGAGAATCGAACGAGGTCATCATGAAGAGAATAAGAAATGTTGACAACAGATTAAACCAAATGAAAGCTCGAGTGAAAGGCTCAACCTTTTTTAAACACTCTCCAATCTTTCTAAAAAAAAAAAAAAAAAAAAAAAAAAATTTTTTTTTTTTTTTTTTTTTTTTTTTTTTTTTTTTTTTTTAGAGAGATTGGTTGTAAACTTTATTTGCATCTGATAAATGTTTTAAACTTTATTTGCTTCTGATAAATGTTTCAAGTTTTATGTGCTTCTGAGAGATGTTTTAAACTTTATTTTTGCTTCTGAAAGATATTTCAAATGTTATGTACGTCTGAAAGATATTTCAAATGTTATGTGCGTCTGACAAATATTTCAAACTTTCCTTCTGAAAGATATTTCAAACTTTGTTTGCGAGATTTTTCAAATTTTATGTGCTTCTGACAAATCTTTTAAACTTTATTCGCTTCCGACAGAGGGTTTGGGAAACCCACTCTGGATCTCGTCATACATCCTTTGCCAACGTTTACTATTTTCGTCCGTCCAATGCATGGCCCGGGGTAAATAGTGTTGTCCAATCTCTAAAATTTCTTTCAATCGTGCTTCGGTGGGTTCACCGCGCATCACTCGTTCTTGAAACACCATCGATTTCAATAAAACGTGAATCACACAATCATGAGGGGACTCTTTTCCCCGAGAACACACTAAACAATCTTGTTCACAATAACATGCATCCGAAACAGCAGACATGGTCGGACACGATCGATTGAAAAGAAACAAAATTTCAAAGCACACTACACTAGACGAGTAAATGAAATGAGGGGGTGGTAGAAGGCTTTTAAACTTGAAAAGAACACAGAGTCCACGCAGCACAAGAAGAGAAAAACTCTAGCTAGACGAGAAATTAATTTATCCTTATTAAAAAAAAAAAAAAAAAAAAAAAAAAAAATTTTTTTTTTTTTTTTTTTTTTTTTTTTTTTTTAGAGAGAAATGTTTAAAAGCAAACACTTGACAGATTACATTTCAGAGCACAAAATTTGCAGCTTCTCTTTTTCAACATGACCGACCCGGACAATGTGTTGAGCCTGTTATCCGACCCTGGTTCCCCTTTGCCCTCCATGGGTTCTCCTTCACACCCAGAGTCTTTTCATGAGCCCCCAAAACTAAACTCTCCCCAAGACCCTCGACGACGTCGTTTCTCTTCGTCTCGACGACGCCCTCCTTATGCTTATCGATTTCCCCAGCACCACGCTCAAGTCTTTTTCCATACGCACGGTCTGGCCGTGTTGTGTCTCCGAGACCATGGTTTCACGCTCACCAACGGGGTCGTCTCGTATGCTTCGGATCGCGTCGAGGCGCATAAAGTGTTCAACTCTTTACATTATCTCAATGTCGGCACCCTCTGTGTGACCGATTCTCGTTCCAAGCAAGATTTTAAAGACATTCAAGCAAAATGGAGCGCTTTCAGTCCTTTCAAACGCATCCCCGTCATGCTCTTGAAATCCCATGCACGAGGCGAATGTCCCTTTTGCCACCAGACGCAATGTCATCGTTGGATTGCCGTGCAAGGCATGTGTTCCATACTCCACCAACCTCTCAACCCCATTTTTCACTCGGCCTAACACGTCTATAAAAGGAGGACGCGGGTCGACGCTTCTCGTCAGTTTGCAGCATGGATGCCTTCCCAGAGCACCTCTCCTCCACCGTGGTGCCCGTGACGCTGCCCGAGAAACCCGATGCGTTGGAATATGCCGCTCAACAAGGCCAGGTGCGAGCGGGCATCCTCTACCAGGAGCCTCACGCCAAACGCGTGTTTACCTTATTTCGCCAAGATCCGTGGTACCACCAAAAGACGTTGATGGACAATTTCAAGCGGGCCGTGCTGGAAGCCAAGCACGTCAACGAATTTCGACCCAACGCGATCCTGTGGGAAAAAGTGTCCAAAAGCCTCTTGAAAAATCCAGATCGTTTGCTCAAAAATACCGACAAGAGGATGGTGTACATTTATGGCAACCTGTTTTTTGTGAAAAAAGACTTTACCTTTGGGTTGAGAACGGTGCACCCCGGACAAGTGCATTTCATTCAAACGACGCACGTGCCCCTGCTGCTCTACGAACTGCCCCCTTCCAGTCTCCAGTGTCGAGCCCGACCCAACGTGAACGAGAAGAGTTTCGAGCCCTACGACCAAATGCTCTACCATCGGACCATCTTGGAGCCACACACGGCCTATCCGATCCCGGCGGGAACCCACTATTTGCTGTTGACGGTTCAAAAAACCGTTTTGGGTCTGGACCTGATCCCCGAATCCCTGCTCCCTCAGCTCCTTCAGAAGGGATTTCACCTGGGAGATTTTCGAAAAAAAAAAACGTTGGATCAAACCGCCTACAAGCTACCGCCTCCGACCCCAGTGCTTGGACTGAAGCGATCGGGGGAGGAGACGCGCCCCTCCAAGAAACGAGGATGCATCCAGAGACTTGTGCAGATTCCACAACCTGAGCTACTCTATCCTCAACCTGTGCAGATTCCACAACCTGAGCTACTCTATCCTCAACCTGTGCAGATTCCAGAACCTCAGCTCCTCTCTCCGCCACCTGTGCAGATTCCAGAACCTGAGCCGATTCCAGAACCTGAGCTCATCTCTCCGCCACCTGTGCAGATTCCAGAACTTGAGCTCATCTCTCCGCCACCTGTGCAGATTCCAGAACCTGAGCTCATCTCTCCAGAGCCCGAAGCTGCTTGGCTCGACCAACTCCTAACGTCCTTTTCTGGACCGACCTCGGTGCTCCACCTGGTGCCCTCGTTCTTTGATGAAAACAATGAACTCATCACCTTCCTGGAGACTTTTGAACACGATATGGCGATGGAGCCCCTGGACTTGTCAATGCCCAAACTCTCCCCTTGTATCCGACCTTCTGTTGGATTTAAAGCCATGCAACCTCTGAATCTATCTTGTAGAGTATGATCAATAAAAAAATGATTATTTTTTAAAAAAACGTCTCCTTCTTTGTGTCCAAACATTTATTGGACCCGTTGCAAACAAAAAGTATAATTGTTTTAAAAACAAGTCTCCTTCTTTGTGTCTGAATGATACAACCTTTATTGGACCCGTGTCCAACAAAAAGTATAATTTTTTAAAAAAGCAAGTCTCTTTGTGTCAGAATGATCCAACATTTATTGGACCAGTGTCGACACCGCACGACGATCGTGTTTGGTAATTTGGGTCGCTGGCCCGATCGAGTCACGTATTACGAGCACGACTATCCTTACACCATCCTCTTTGAACCCAATTTCGGGGTGCACGTGCCTCGGTCGTTTGGAAAGACCGTGGTCGTGTTTACCAGTCATTTGGATTTGACGTGGGATCCAGGCGTCCAGTTGAGATTCTTTCAACTGGGTCGTCCCCCGTCTCGCCGAGTTTGGGAAGCCCATCAACCTCACAATAAGGAGGCCTATACGTTGAATCTCACAAACTGCACGCGCCTAGCGGAGGTGTACGTGAGACTATTAACGTGGTTGGATGATTGGGAAATGCATCGAGACGACCCCCTTCCTTGGCGCCTGGTCATGCCCCCAGCTTGGAAACGGGCGTTGGAACCTCACGTGGAACGCTCGCATCGCAAGGCCTTGGAATATGGGATGCCAGTTGACGTCACGCTCCTCGACCCTATATAAAGCCAGCCAGCAGAATCATTCTTTTTCAGAAGCATGTCTATCTATTTTGCTCATGCCAACTACTTTCTCCACCAGGGCAAGCCAGTGCCCATCGAGTTGTCTATTGCCACCCTTCCCAAGAATGGCAGTGATCCTCAAGTGCTCTGCATTACCGTCAACCATGACGGATTCGACTCCACGCCCCGAGACATGCGATACAATGCCTGCAAAAACGCTCGTCTTCGTCTGGTACGTCCCTTGCCCAAGAGTGTGCCTGTAGACTACCTACCCTATTGCGTGAGGGGCATGGTGGACCCAGGAGGTCTCATTGTCGTGAAAAGCTCCAAACAGCAAAAAATGTTTAAAGAGTTGGGACTCGTCACCGTATGCTTGGAGATGCTGCCCAAATTCAACACCCTTGGCGATGGCACCTTTCCCAACCCCATGCATGATGACCTCCACGAGGAAGGGGACGTGTCTCATTGCACCATGCTGAAATCTTTTCAATTTGCAAAATATCTGCAGCAGTTTCAAAAGTTGCAGGCGGAATGGAAGGACAAAGTTTCAGCTTGGAGAGAGTAAAAAAAAATTGCCCAATGGCCCAAAAAAAGGGGGACCGAGTCGACACCAAAGTCGACTCGGTCCCCCTTTTTTTGGATAAAGGAAGGTGCCAAGGTTGGAGAGCCTCTCTTTTAAAAATGTGTACTCTTCTGTGAAAACATGCCCAAAAAAACAGGCCCAAATCCGTAACTAATACCTAAGAAGGAACCTTTTGTGTTTTAATTCATGACGTCATGAATGGATGTAAGTATCATGAAAATGAATGGAAGGAAAGGATAGGATGCAAAAGGGTTGAAATATTTTTCAGAAGCAAATAAAGTTTACAACCAATCTCTCTAAAAAAAAAAAAAAAAAAAAAAAAAAAAAAAAAAATTTTTTTTTTTTTTTTTTTTTTTTTTTTTTTTTTTTTTTTACAGAGTGAGAAAACTTTTCAGAGTGAGAAAATTTTCAGAGCAAAGAATAGTTTGAGTTTGACTGTAATTTCAAACATGTAGCGTGTCTTTGGCTCGGGGTCAATAGTATTTTCCATTGCATAAAATTGACTCGAACCTTATAATTGGTTGGCTCACCGTGCAACATTTGTTCTTGAAACAAATGATTGTCAGCTTATAAATGTTTGGGAGTTTTATGTAGACTTGATACCCAACATTGACATTTACAATAGTATTTTCCATTGCATAAAATTGGCTCCAACCTTATAATTGGTTGGTTCACCGTGCAACATTTGTTCTTGAAACAAATGATTGTCAGCTTATAAATGTTTGGGAGTTTTATGTAGACTTGATACCCAACATTGACATTTAGCTTTGGTCAAACATTCTTTGGAATGGAGTGTCCCATCTCGTACGACGACTTTATCCAATTGTTTCACAATAAAATATTTTTCGGGTTCATCAAATAAATAAAAACAATGACAACAACCTGGACCTTTAGTATTTTTGTCTCTACTATAGATGCAATCCGAGATATGAAGCCCATGTTCGTTCTGGACCAACTTGACGGGAAGAGGAAATCTGTTCAAGAGTTCTTGAAATTTCACAATACCCGCTAAACGTAGCAACTTTCGTCTATAAGGCAACAACTGGGAGGTGGGTTCTTGCTGCACACCTGGGATAATCATGTCTTCCAATTGAGAAAGTAACGTTTCTAATGAAGACATGACTCTCAGGAAGGAATGCTTACAATCAGGGAATACAAACAAACTGTCAAGCTCTTGGCAGATTGAACAGCTCAAAACATTTTCAACCAAACTATTACTCTCTAAAAAAAAAAAAAAAAAAAAAAAAAAAAATTTTTTTTTTTTTTTTTTTTTTTTTTTTTTTTTTTTTTTTACAGAGTGAGAAAACTTTTCAGAGTGAGAAACATTTTTAGAGCAAAGAATAGTTTGAGTTTGACTTCAAGTTGTCGAGTGTTTATACCCTACATTCAAGTGACGTCATGCGCAGTAGAATGTTATAGGACTTTTCATTTTTTTTCCAGTGTCTCATTTTTCATGGCCTCGTGCTCGAACCTTCCATCTCGGTCTATTCCAATGGGATCGAGTTCTTTTCGATTCAAACCGTGTGAGTTTCAAGGCTCTCGACCTCCTATGGGGGGTATTCCCAATGGAGGGTTCGACAGGACTCGTAGCCCACGTCCTACCCTGCGCGACACACGTTCCTAGGTGCCTTAGGAGCCCCACCATGTACCTTTGAATGTTTTGATGGTTCACTCCTTACAGACCCTCCTATGGGGGGTAGGGTCAAATCAATGGGAGGGTTGCCCTCTACTAGCGCGTCTCTTTCATTTGACATGCTGCAAACGCTTCTCGGTTCCATAGAAGCCGAGATTGGTTCGTACCTGCCGAGATTGGTTCAAGACAACCTGTTTTTGAACCCTAGAGACCCTTCTAGGGGGGGTAGGATCTTGTAAGGGGTATCTTTCGAAAGAGCCTTTTATTCCAAACAGATGGATAGGTGACACGATGACCTGAGAGGTCCTGGGGCTGAGCAAGGTCCCGTTCAAGTTTCGCGTGACGCAAAAAGTGACCCGCACTCAAACCACTATAGCACAAAAACCATTCAAGGTGCGACATTGAAACCCAGTTTAAACAATGACCCATCGTATGGGCTATCCGAAAATATAAAAATATATACAAAAAATACAAAAATATCATCATGAAAACAAGTAAAACATTACGTGAATAAAGAGGTCATGCGAGACTCACCGGCCCTTAAGGGGGGCTTACACACAAATTTTGTGGCAAGTGACCCCGAAAAGGGATAGAAGAGATGGAGCTCTATCGAATGACATCAGAATTGGCAAGGGTCGACCACTGGTGCGGGCACTATTCGCTGAAAACTGTTCAAAATACCTTATTTATAGGTCGTAATCCAAAATTATTTCGCTGTTTCGCGCTGCTGGCGTTGCTATGTCTCACCAGACTAATTAAAAAAAAAAAAAAAAAAAAAAAAAAAAAAAAAAAAAAAAAAAAAAA